>JANJGK010000018.1:44355135-44420135 GCA_039081455.1 Macrobrachium rosenbergii | reverse complement strand
AAAGCATTATAAGAAGGACACGGATGAGTGACCCCGTGGGGAAGTCTAATCACCGCTGACGGAGACACGACTCTTCCCAGAAGGAAAGGCTTGCCGCAGCCAACGCCGCCTGGGAAACGATCGTCCCTCATACGAATTTAACCAGGGGTGACAGGGGATGAAAGAGAGACGAGAGTGGGCATCTTGGCATTCGATGCTGTCATCGCTCGCTGGGCGTCACATGATGGTTCATTCCCTGGCGAGTCACAGGTTTTAATCTCTCTCTCTCTCTCTCTCTCTCAACCCTGGGAAAATACCGAATCTCAAGTAATTGTATAAATAATGTGGGGATTTCTCAGGGTCAAGCCGACCTGCGCTGGGGGTTTTGTCATGCAATGTATTTTTACGTGCGTATGAATGCAAAGATGTTCGCGAAATATTCATGCGCGCGCGCGCACACACCCACATATATTTTATAAAATATATATATATATAAATACATATATATAATTTATTATATAATATATATACAGTATATGTACATATACATGTCTATATATATATATGCACTTATATATCATAAATGTGCGTGCGCACGTGTGCATATGTGATAATTCCCGTGACAACGTTTTGCAATTTTATACGTGTAAACATATTTCATGAAGACTCCAGCACAGTCTCGTCGAGAAGAGTAAAGTGTAGATGACAGATGCTGCATGAAAGAAATTCTATTGGAACAAATTAAGGAGCCATCATTATTCCTCCCGTCCATCAGCCAGCATCCCCGCGATCGAAAGATACAAAATCAGGTTCTTGTATTCTTTGAAGAGTAAACGCTTACATAATGTAGGAGAATAAAAAAATTGAAAAAAATTTGAACAGGCATCGTCAGAGTGGGCCTCTGAAGTCGGAGGAATCACAGAGAAACATCCTGGGCTGTGAAACTTGTCAATCTTCATATTTCTGAACTAGGAAATTTAGTTTAAAATTTCATTCTCAATTTTTGTTTTTTAATCAATTTTTTGCTTTCCTCATCTATGCGAAGGAGTGTAGGTCCTTTGCAGACCTTGGGTAGTTCTGAAGGAGGTGGGTTAATGGCTGAAAAAAAGCTGTCGGTTTCTGCGCAAACAGGAGGCGCAACATAGTACCTGTTTTTGTTTATTCCTTCAGAACTTCAGCCTTGAAGACAAAAGTACTGGAACTAGTGGAAGAGTTATAAGACGCCACAAGCGCATTAACTTGTAACTTCTTCAATTAGCAATTTGACAGACTATTCTAGAGGAAATTAAATCTTGTGATTAAGTAGTTACGTAGCTTACGGAAGCTACATATAACAGGTGTTTAATGTGCTATTTTCACCACCTTGCGTATCTAGTCTGTCATTTTATGGAGCAAATCGGCAGGTACTTTTAACCAACTTCCTTTGCTGTTTCGACCTTTGTGTTATTTATTTTCACTGCCTTGATATGAAACTCTCCCTTGGGATTTATTTTCTACCCTCTTGATAAACATCCCGTTTTGTCGCCTCTCAGTTTGTCTTTTCAAGTTCATGGGAACTCCTTACGTCCTTCACTGTGTTCTTTATTTTGGATACAATTTCAGCACTGTCTGTAAATCTGAAGAACTCTGCATTATCTACAAAGCTGTACTAATCCACTAAATGTTTCTGTTTACAATCCAAGCTACGTCGATAGCATTTACAAAATAGTGTAGGTCCCTCAACACTGCCTTTGGTACTCCTCTTGACAAGTTTTTGTTAAGGAGATTTTTAACTTTCCATGTGCATTGCATAATTTCAAGTTAAATTACTCATAACCAATATATTACACCATGTAAAACACACATCTATCCTAAGTCTTGCACATTAAACCCTGGCATTATTTTTCCGAACGCTGCACTAAGGTTCAATATTATTAATATTGAGCATTTAATATTATTCAAGACTTCCAGAAGATGGTTTATCACGGGGCACAATGCTGTTTCCGTGGGATGACTTACCAGGAGGCTGATCGGTTTTCTGGTAAGATACTGCTCTTCCCAAGTAGCTGATTTGCTCTGCTTTTGTTTTGCTTGAATTACTGCCGACTGACACAACAAAAAGACTATTTCCATCACCGCGCGGCAAGGAGTTGTTCTAGAATCATCTTTTATATATATATATATATATATATATATATATATATATATATATATATATATATATTATATATATATTTATTATATATCATATATATATATATGTGTGTGTGTGTGTGTGTGTAACACAACAATGACAAAACGATAACTTTATACTGTTTCAGATTTTCATAGGAATTTCAACTCACAAAAAATACACGCTCATCTTTCGTTTTAAACCTTCACAAATCTCTCTCTCTCTCTCTTTTTAAGTTTTTCCAATTATTCTCTGTTTGCTGTCTTTTTGGCAATTACTTCGATTTAATCACTAAACCATGTCGAGTTTTCTTTAATTGCTACTTTCTTCACAATAACTGCACAATATTGGTTACATGTTTCGCTGAACACTTTTACATAACTGACAAAAATTTAACGCATTCATTCCTACTGATACGACTAATTCAATTTACAAAAATGCAACAGATATCACTAATACAGTCTTCTTTCAACGAAAATGGGTGGGTTAAAATACATCTTGCACACCGCATTTGCGTTATCAGTTTACGCATTTTTTTATTTTGTGACGACGGAAAAACATTAGATGATAAAAATGTAGGCGACCCCTGAATCTCACATTCTTGCATCTGATTTCAGATTTCGTGGGTAGTGCAAGTCACGTGATTGAATCACGTGACATGCACTGGCAGTCACGTGATTCAGTCGCCTTTTCCACTTTTCCCAGCACCCAGTCGAACACTTGATCTACGCGCGCACACAATATCTAAGGACTTTGGTCTCACCATGTCACCATTCTCTGTTGTTTGAACAGAGTCCGGAGGTCCATAACAGACCTCCTAATCCATTTAATACCTTATATCAACCTCGGTCTGGGCACGCGCTGGCAAAAAACCAACTAAATCTAAATCAAGGAGCTCACCAAATGGTCACTTTGTTATATTCAAGGGATTAAGACGTGCAACAAAAAAAAATCGCAATCTACACCATTATATGGTTTAAAATATATCTAAATAAATCTCTTTTTTATATAATAATGCAACCAGAAGCAGAAGGTCCTGAACAGGAAGGTGAAAGAAAAAGAAAGCACTTTATAAAAGCCACGGAGGGAGAAGGTGAACAAGGACTTCAGGTACAAAAATGGAACAAAGTCATAAACTGATAAAAATAAAAGTGAGACGTTGTAGAATGCTGGTGAAAATGTGACAAAGAGGCAGACCAAGGCAATTAAGGTATACCTAGATGAGGGCAAGGTTCCGAAGGAATGGCTGAGGGAGATAATTATTCCTTTGTATGAGTAAAGGTAATGGAGGAGACTTAGAATTATAGGGGCATAATTTTGCTTAGTGTACAAGGGCAGATGCACGGTAAGACTTTGACTGAAACGATACAGACAGATAACAAAAGGTTTGATAGGTGAAGAACAGTACAGGTTTAGATAGATAAGGTGGTGTATGGATCGTATTTGTTATGAAACAGTAATCTGAGAAGTTTGAACGTAAAGGGGAAAAACTGTTGTAGCATACATGGGCCTAGAGAAAGCTTAGGATAGAGTTGATGGACGCAGCTTAGTATAGAACTGACAAGGAGGCAGTATGGAAGATGTTGAGGAAGCGTGCTTAAAGTGATGAAAATTCTATAATGGAAGTGAAGCATGCATTAGACTAAGTAGAAAGGAGCATGACTGGTTTGTTGTAAAAATGGGGTTCAGGCAAGGGTGTGTTATATTTCTATGGCCACATAATATCTTTAAAGATAAAGTAATGTGAGTGATGTAGATGCAAAGTTCTAAGTATATGAAAATGGATCATGAACGGAGTGTAGAATGGCAAATGTTTGCATGTGGTTAGTACAGATTGAAAGCAGTGAACTAGAAAGATGGAACAGTGAACGTTAGTAGTAATGATGATAGAATGGAAACAGTAAATTCTTATAAGTATTTATGAGTAATGATTTTGGATGATAATTGGATGAGAGAAGAAGTGAGTCCCAAAATACGTGATAAAAAAGAAAGGTATCAGAACCTGTGCAAAAGATTTTGAGGAAATTATGAATGTCTAAGGAAACCAAGGTTTGAATGTGTAACGGGACTGTTGAGCCAAATCTCCATTACTGAAGTGAAGTATGGACACTGAATGCAAGTGAAAGAAAAAGGTGGAAGATGTAGAAATGAACTGTTTATGTAGTATTTGCAGTATATAAGCATAACAGCAAGGGATGAGAAAATTTTCAATTATTTTATCTGAGCTAGGCAAGCTATGCAGCATATTATTATAACCGATAATATACAGTACTATATGTAGTTTACAAATAATCAGTAACCCTTTTACATGCCCACTGTTCTTTGCCAATGATACTGTCAAAGGCTCAGGTATATGCTTCCACTGACAGTACAGTAAGTTGTTGTTAGTTTTTTTTATTAAATTTGTTGTAAAGTTAGATAACAAGTGAGAGAGACTAATTGTTTGAGAAGACTCATTGACAAACTTATTTCAAAAATTACCCCCAATAAAAAGTAACAGGAATTTAATATGAATACAAATTGGGTTTAATGAGAACATTGTAGCATTTTTGCAAATAAACATGTTCTCATACAAAGAAGCTTTCATCAACTTGATTAGGATGCCTCTTCAGCCTTACTAGAAAAATTTTAAAATAATGAAATGAAATGTCAACCATAATTGGGAAAGTCTTTGGAGAACAAATGTACATAATTGCAGAATAGGTTCTCAGAGAAGTTAAAAAGGACCACATGACTTACAATGAGATCAGGATAGATGATATAAAAGCTAACATAGTTCAATGCAGGATTAATGTACGTAAATGTAAGGTAGTAAAAGAACCCCTCGTAAGTTAATCAAAACTTTCTAATGTAAAATATCCTTCATACAGAGAAATTACTGCACAAATGAAATGTAGCCTTTAAATGTTAAAATAGGTCTCAATTCTTTGCAAACTTGGTTTACTTGAAGCTCTCTCATGCAAAAAAAAACACTGGGAGACAACTTAGTACCTAATTCTGTGAATACAACTACAAAATAACAAAAAGAATACATCGCTTGGAGACTCTGGGATCTTCATGAACAATAATTTGCCAGCCTCAACTACATTATGACAGTCAAGGAATATCCTAGTGTACATTTTTAATCTTTTTTTTTATTTTGTGTTGTAAGGCTGAAGAAGCCAACTGACCAAGTTACCTGTGATTCAAGAATACACAAGTGATAAAATTTTTAAAACATAATCAGTCGGTTACTACTGTATCACAATCTGTTTTGTTTGTACTAGCACTCCAATTTATCTCATATAGTTAAGTGTACAGCAGGTTTATGCTTAATCTAATTTTACCACACTGAAGACTTTAGCTGCATTATCCAGTAATAAATCATGGGGTGATACTTATTTCAAAAGATGTGCCAAATAATTTTCAAAGGTAAAACTTTAATTTGTTCCTGTTGCTTCAGACACATGAAACTTACATAACAAAGTACAGTACCATAAATATTGAAACTAAATTTAAGATGGCCTCATTCTCATAAATATTACTAATTTAAATCCCATCACCACTCATGCAATAAATGAAGTTGCACAAAAAAAAACTACAAAACTTCTATATCCTAAATGACATGGCACCTACATAAATTTTCTTCTAAAAGACATCACAAAATATGTCAACACTTACCGGGAACTTTCTCTCCATTGAACCGCATTTCAACTGTATGCCTTATTGCTGAATGTGGGACGAACGATGCCAAAAACCTCTGCTGACCTAAGTTTCTCACATACGATGTCACATGGCCCCCGTTTACTAAAATTTCCAAGTTACCTGAGCCAGCTGATGAGCCATCAACTGTTAAAAGCAGAAAATGTGTCAAATTTATGCACACTAAATGTTGCATTACAGTCTTTACATATAACGCACCATGTAAAAAATAATATCATATGTACTACAAGCCACAGATTCAAATATATACTTACTCTCAAATTCAACAGGTCTTCCAACTATGCCATTGGGAATAGTACCAACTTGGATCTCTTGGGCATTATACACATAACACCTGTGAAACAAAAATTTTGGAGCTGTGTCATTCATCTGCCAAGGGGTGGGCATTGGGGTCTAGAGAAATATTCCTAAAAACAATATCCCCACATGAACATACCATACACCAAAATGGTGACTGATGCTCTTCAAACCACCTACTGGGATGTCACTAAAATTATCATTAGTGATCAGAGCCATTCGTGGTCAGTCACTGAATTGATACTGAAGTTTTTAAGAGTGAAACAATTTTTGAAGGAGCCATATTCATGCCATACTTGTGGCACAAACATCAACTTACTAGAGCAAAACCATAATAAGTATTCACTGGATGTTAACTGATGTAAAAGGCCAAAAAACACACTATATTTGGAATTCAGTGCAAATTTTAGCACAAACTCAAACAGCCTCCTTTGGGTAAGCAGTTGCACCATATGAATGATGACTGGATAGTGGAATAGAATATTTACCAATCTTATATCTATTAACAATTATGCATATTTGACAAAGGAGTATACAAAACCATGAAAACTTTACAGTGCTTCATAGTGACAAATTTGAGATCAGCAATAAATGGAACCAAAAATGCAAGGAATCATCCAATATGGTGATTTAGTGGTGGGGAGCACAGACCACAGTTAATGAAGCATAAAACAATTAGTTGAAACCCAAATGACTGTTGATGTAATAAAATTACACTTCCATAGCTACCAAGAAAGCTTCCAAGGCAGTGATCCTCCCAATATCATGGAAAAGAGGATTTACTCTGATGTGTCTGCTTTGGGCAGAGAAAAAACCCAGTCTCTTTTGCACCTAATTTGGACTTTTCAAGTTCCAGCAGTTCAACTACTGTATATGATTAAGAGGATCACACTATAGTTTGGTAACAAAGGAAAAGGCAACACTATTAGAATTAGCTGCCAGTCTAGTACTACATGATAGACTGCATAGTTTTGGACAATCTGAATGTGAAGGATAATCAGAATTAGAAAAAATTTTGTAGAGCATGAAAATTGAACTAACAAACAATGGTACCAGAAACACAACAAGGAAATCAAGAAGAGGGCCTTTTACTAAAACAGAAAATTTCTTGGAGAAAGAATGTCCAGGATGTCCAGGATTACTGTATAACAAATCTTAGGTGTGGATAAAATATCAAGGACATGTTTTGTACCCCACAAGAACTCTTTATAATCCAAACTTGCTTTCAGTGTTAACATGTCTTGAACTTATTTATGGCTTAATTTTTAACACAGAGGTCCTTGATGCTATAATTAATAAACTTAAACTGTAATCAAAATTATAGATTCACATTAACTTAAACCATATAGATAAACGGTTATTAGGAGAACTCAAAAATATCCTAAGATATCTAACATACCCAGTACCCTACTGAATAATTAAAATGCTATCTATATTTAAAACTTATCTCTAAACGTGAAATGCGTCCAATAAACAGTTAAAATTTTATCATTAACATAAATTCACAAAATGAACAAACACAAAATTAAACAAGAATAATTAGCAAAGCAAACATCTATAGAAGAGATTGTGCATGTGTGAAATGAGAAAGAGGACATGATACAGTAGTATATACAAGTAAAAGGATTGTTAAAAGAAGGATTTTGACAAAGGAAAAATCTATTTCTGGGGAGGGGCCCGTGTCACCCGGTGAAATAATCCATTCAGCACTTATTTCTAGGTAATTCCGTTGCTAGATACCAGAGAAAAGCTAAATGTAAAGCTGGGGTTACTACCCCCAGAGCGAGCTCCAAGAAATGGAGTCGTATATGGTAAAGGGTGAGAGTGTCACAATCACGGGACCCTGCCCTATAAAGATTCCCAATGTCAAAAGTCCCAACGAGAGAGGTGCCGATACAAGCCCATCCACCACTCGCGGACTGTACACAAGGCAACACTAATCGCATTCCATGTTAGCACCCACCCCACTAGAATGATGTTTACCATGGGAGGGAGAGAATGAAAAAACAGTGGAGGGTCACCGGGTGACACGGGCCCCTCCCCAGAAATAGATTTTTCCTTTGTCAAAATCCTTTTTCTGGATCGGGGTCCCGTGTCAGCCGGTGAAATAATAACAGAGAAATAAATATCATTCTTATGCTATTAAAGACTTTAAATAGAGATGTTGAAAACTAGGGGGGAATTCCACCCTGAACATTAGAAAGAGAATTCCACCCTAAACATTAGTAAGGTCCTCTAAATTCATGTAATGAAAATAATGTAAGTGGCCACCGTCTAAGATCATGAGTTTTAGAATTGAATCTGAATAGGCTTGTATTAAGAAAATACTTTCTGCCTAATAGCAGACACAATGACAGTACCCCCCCCCCCTTTTTAAATAAAGAGAGGACCTGACAAAATTGCGAGGTCCTGTCTAAAAAAGCCTGCAAGGAGAAAACTGGGCACAGAGACAGACCTTGTGAAAGGGGAGTACTTTCCAAGGTGACCACCGAAAATGAGGACCCTCAACTGTAGATAGAAAGTTAGGGTGAGGAATTCGCAACACTACCCCTGATGAGGGGAAACCAAAATGATTGGTTCCGCTAGACAGGGCAGACAGTACATGAAAACTAGCACTAGAAGCTAAGCTGATTAAAAATTTGGGTCTTCCCCAACAAGGAAAGGTAAGAACAAGATGATTGTTGGTTAACGAAGCTAACTCCGATACATTACTCAAAGACCAGGAAACCGAATGTGGACGGAGTACTGGTCTCAGACAAACACAGACCTTAAAAAGGTACAGTGTATTAAACTGACATGGCATGAAAAAATAAAAAAAATCATAAGACAGTGTGATGCAACTTATTGAAACTCATGTAACAGCACAAATAATTATGGCTTACCTGAATGGGCTTCCTGGGACTCGAGTATCACCAACTCTGACATCAACTATGTATTCACCAACTTGTAGTGGAGTGAATGCAGCCAAAACTTCCCCTTCTGATGTACCTTGGGTCTCAACTGGTACCTGGCGCTTACCAGGACCTGAACAAAAACCAATTCTTAGAAAAACTGTGATGATATAATCTTTCAACTCTTAGAATAAAATACCTATATTAGCAAAATTAAACATGTACTGAATTTTCACAATCAAAGTTATGGTTCAAATTAAATCTGACCCCTAAATAAGGTCCCTAAAATGAAATAATTCTGACAGTTTCAAAACACGAATGAATTGATTAAGTATTACACAAAAAAGATAGTGCAAAATCCAACCAATTAAACAAAATTATAAAACCTTTTCATAAGAAAATGTGAACTGACTACTTGTGAAATCCTTTATAACAGAAATTAGCAAATACCTGCGCATGGTAGCAAAGAAATTTATAAAAACTTATTACGCAGGCATAAAACAATAAAAAACAAACCAAACACCAAAAAATTGGTCAAAATTACCTAAAATCTCAGAGGGAAATATGTTCTGGAATATACAGTGTGATTTCTTACAATTTCAGACTTCAAATCCCTCTCCATCACACATCATGCAATTAATGAAACCAAATAAAACACACTTTAGACAGAAATTCTGTTTTAATACCATAAAGTGATCACAAAGATGATACCAGTGCAAGGCAATTACAGAAGTGTCACATGGTGAAGTTAATAAGGGACATCTGGTGCATGGTAAGCTTGATAACCAAAAACACAAGAGCTGGTGAATGATTATATTCCATAGGGAAGAATTCCAAGCAGTTATATTTAAAGCTAACATTCATTAGTGAGTAATCACTTGAAAGCTAAACAAAAAAACTCACTGATCATTAAAAGCTCAATATTATCATAGATACTTTACACAGACCTGGGGAATAGTGGTTAGTCTAATAACTTACTCTGAAACAGCTATTCTAATAGCTACACTACTATTGTCTAAAAATCTAAACTTAATCTTGTATCTACGGTTAAAACCATACCTAAAACTATAGGTCTTCACTTACCAAAAGATTTCTGCTTTGGCGATCTAGTTATTAAGCAAAGCAAATTACTTGAGCATGTAAATCCGCAAAATATTCATAAAAAAAAGTGCAGTATGCACGGGAGTGCAATAAAATTCATAAATGTCAACTGGTCATTATATTCTAGTCTATTTTTGTAGAATTTATTTTCAGCACAGTATTCATATATGTAGATAACTGTCTCTTCATGTATATATACTGTATATTCAGTAGGTCATCTGATGAATTGTGAAGATTCGGAGTCAATGAGTCAGTCCAGGTCAGGTCATGGGATGTGCCAGAGGTATTCGATATCTGAGAGGTGAGTGAAGATGAAGGGTAGTAAGGAGAAGGTTATTTCTGAGTGAATATAAACATTCTGCTTATAAATGGAAAAGTGCAATCAATGACAACAGAGAGAGTGAATCATGCTTAAAAACCTTATTCCTTGTTTAATTACGAGGGCTTTAACCAAACAGAAAATAAATCAAGGAAAACTATATTCCAAAGATATATAAACCAACAGGAACGGTAAGAAAGTGGAATGCAATAACATATTCTGAACCAGTACGTGGGGTGGCAACAAACAGATTCTCACCTGTGATACGGACATTGATCTCTTCTTGTCGCAGTGGTGGAGGCATACTAACTGTAAACTCAGCCTGTGAGCTTACAGACACAAGTCTGACACCAGGCCCACTTACAGAAACCCGTGAGGCATCAATTTGTGGCTGGGGTGAATGCCGGGCTACCTGGTGGGAATGTTGGTGATGGGAAGCTCCCTGCAATCTATGTGACACAGCATCTGTTACATCAACTGAAGTTGTGCTGGAGCTAAGATCTGTAAATCACAGACAAGTTTGTTTACGTTTTAATTACATTTTCGGTAACTGAAACAATATCATTAAAAGGGGGCTCATGCTTGTACATCCCCCCCATGATTTTTTTTTTGATAAGGAAGATAATGTAACAGAGGGAATAAACAGTTGCTTGGTAAAATAATGTTGTATTCAGAACAATAAAATAACTAGAGTATAATCCATAAAGCCTAAGAACATATAAAAACATATTATAGTACACAATAAAGTGATTCTCACATGTTGTAGATTCTAGCTTCTGGGAATGGTCTTTGGTGTTATAATGATGATGATCTTCAATGGATGTAAGTCCATGATCACTTCTCAGATCACTTTTGGAACCATGAATGCTGTATTCAGTCTTTACAATTCCACTCCTCACGCCTCCCCTCTTTTCCTCTCCAGAATCCACTGACACACTAGTACTCACTGGGTGGACAATGCTGGAGGTCCCATGACGGTTTGCTGGTACACAAAGACTAGTATTTCAGTACAATTACATTTGAAGATCAGAGGGTTGGAAAACTAGCTTCAAGTACATAAACTATTTTAATACCTAGTCAAATAAAACAAAACAAAAACTGCTGACATGTTGTATAATGCAGAGAATCATTCCACACTTGAAAAGCAGGGGATGACAATTTGAATTTCATGATCAATGCCACAATGGTAATGTGAAACTAAATCCCTTTGAGATTTACAAAGCATGAAATCATATCTGTACATACCAATGAAACACTAATTATCAACATCAAAACTTGTAATTAGACCAGCAATGGCAACTTCTAAACAACCCCAGATTTCCATTACTGCATTATGAAATGCTTCTCTCAAAAGTACACCAAACAGATATCAATTAGGATCTATGAGGAGAAGAGTTACACTGGCAATGATTACTGTAAAATTAGTCTGTATGATTTCTGAAAGAAAACATTTTCTAATGTACAGTATATGGATCACATTCATAAAAGACAATAAAAGGCACCTTGGTTTTGAGAAACTTATCAATTCAGAATATTCAACACATCACTACTGTATATTCAGCTCTATTATTGACAGTTGTGTCTTTTTATACCCCTGGTTTAATATCTGGGGCCATCTAGTAATTGATCTATCAATCTATCAAGCCATCTATATGTCTGTTCACTTACTCAAGTTGAAATTGGATAACGACTCTGAATGTATATCATCTATGGGTAATGGGGTTTCAAAATTTTGTAGTGGATCCAAAGGTCAAGGTAAAAGACTTCATATCTGGCATGGGAATTCCACTAATGAGGTTGATGTGCAGAGCAAGATCCAGGTCAAGATCACTCAGGTCAAATACCAATAAGAATTTTACCTTGCCCTAAATTCTGAACTGTCATGATAAGAGATTTCATATTTCGCATGAATACTCCACTTTGGACCTGTGGTGGTCGCTTAAAATTTGTAGCTGCCTAAGCTCCAATGGACAGAACAGCATCTCGCCTAAGGTGTATGGTACTCCTTCCCCCTGTCTATCTTCTTCTTCCCAACAGCCAAGAGCTGTATCTCCGGCTTCCATTAGTCAGCAGATGCAACTCCCTCTGTCCTCCTTTTAAGGTTGGGGGAAGGTGGTAGAACACACACACACACACACACACACACACACACACACACACATACATATATATATATACATATCTGCAATTTTGTGGTATTATGCTATCTTTCCAGCTGGTCTTCCCTTCTTATATAAGAAACCTAAGTTCTCTTTTTTCCTCAAGTGAGGTTACAAACAAGCCATACAGGCACTGGTCTAGCAAGACATCACATATGACAGGATGAACTGGAGGTTAAAGGAGCCATTCTTCCCTAGCTCACTTACACAACCAGACGGCTGACATTTCAGCATGGGGCATCAAAACCAATCACAATCTCAAGACATGTTCTCACATCTAAGAAGTAAGTGTTCTATATAAAAAATAAAGCTTGTATTCTGGTGGGAACAAATTGCACATTACTAAATTAAGATAATTTTCATTTTTCCAAATATACACAGCAAAAATCTTCTATAATAAGCCCACCTCCAACCTACCCAGCATTAGTCCCAGCTCTTAAATGAACATGATACTCCTTACCAAGTAAATGGGTGGGTTAACCTACACCCTCTCTCAACTGCTACTAGTTAACCATGTTTCATTAAGACCAGCTTTGCTGGAAGTATTCTGCATAAAAGACTTCAAGTCCACAAATCTAAGAAAAATTCAAATCATCTTAAAACTCTGCAATATCACTGGTGTTATACACACTGTACAGTATTTCCAATGAGTGACATTAATGCAGAAACGGACAAATTTTTTCCTCAACTTTCTAAGAACTCACCTCCAGAAGCCTGTAAATTCTCTTCCATCCTCCTAATGGTGGTACTTGTAACAGATGATGATGATGAGGCTATGTTAGATGTATTAAAATTGGCAGTGGATGTGAAGCGCTCATCACTCTGGAGTAAAGTAGATCTTTGCTCAGAGGAGAGGCGTGAGGTGACATGGTCATCAGGTGGTCCCCCAGGGTCTGAATTTTCATCTAAAGGTGGAACAGGGAAATATTGCTTGTTAATGCATTATTAAAATTTGCCAAGTCCTATCTCAGAAATTACACAGAATGTTCTAAACTACAGATCAACACTGATTTAAATCTAAACATTCACAAAAACAAGGTTAAAAATCTTACGAATATGATACAGTGACACCATATCTACTCATTAAGTCACCTCATGAGTAAAGCAATGAAAAAACTTTTAAATGCTTTCAAATACTGTATTCCTCTTATATTCATGCTATTTTTCTCTACTACAATTACCAGACAAAGTTAAACACGGTATACACCAAGCATCAAACCTGGTATGAACTCTACCATTTCAAATAAAATGAAGATTATAAGTCATTAAAAAGCTTCAAAATTCTTTTGTACACAAACCATATTCATGTTGATGCCTAGCATAATGGCACCAATGGTACAAACTTGTAAAATGACTAAGAAGTCAGGTGCTTTTTACCTGGGTACCTTTAAACTGTTACAGAGAATTTATGGTCTGTACAGAATGATATACTTGAATTAATTTGAAAACATTATGTTCATCCACAAGTACTACAGAATAAAGTTTCATAAATGCAGAGCAACATAGTAAAGCAAGGCAAAAAAGAGTTTTCTAGTTGTTGAAAAATACAGTCGTCCCCAACTGTGAGAAAAGATCATTATGATCAGGATATGACATGCATGATACAGTACTGGATCAAGTCACCTTACACTTTGCTTACTATTTTATAACAACACAGCTGCAACCACAATAATGTTACATTGTGCGGAGTACCTTTATCTTTATCAATATCATGTGAAACAAAACACTTGTGTCTTTCTGTTTTCATTTTACAACTTTCTATCTCTTTTAATTTACACCATTCTCATTCCCCATTTGTATATCTATTTGCTTGGAAATCGATTCTGACATACACACACTTTAGGCAATACCCATTCTCTGGGGTGCCAATTCCCAATACAGTACTCCTTTGAATAATTCCCAAAACTCATTTCCGTAAGTTGACGTCCCTACACCTGTATGTGCTGAACCTCTCATTAGTCCTTTTTTGCTGGAAGCAAAGGCAGCCTAGTACACTGTCTTGAGACACTTTCCATTTTTGGAAGCAACACTATTTTTCAGACTATTACAGTACTGCATTAATCTCTGAAAGGAGGTTACCAACTCCCATGCTATGTCACCAGGTAACGAAAACTGCAGGGTGCAAAGCAGTGCCTGGGGGAACAATAAAATTTAGTTTTGTATTCCAGGCTGGGAACCCTGAGCTTCCTATGTTTACAGCATCACTAGACCTAATGTCATACTCCCACTCCTCCGATAAGATGAGTCAGTAGATAACTGACACGAAAGGGGGAACCCAGGAAGTGGAGGATGTAGAAGAGGACTACAAGGCTGAGGCACCCGGGGAAAAGATGACCACAGCAGGGAAGGCAGAAGGTGGACAGCAGATGCAGGCTTCACAGTCAAGACTATGAAAGGCAGATGTAAGCCTTGTTCTCACGAACACAAAGTCAAAATGAAAGTGCAAGGGCTAAGGAAAAATGACAAACTTCCACTGTAGACTTATGATGCCCCTCAGGTCTCTCAGTGACAGAGCTCTGGTACAGGGAGCACATCTAGTCATGCATTCCTCCTCACATCCATGCAACCACTAGTTTGCCGAGTGAGGAGGAAACACAGGAAACCAAGAAATGCCTGAGGGTACAGAGGAGCATGATAAACCCTGGTTGTAAAAAGGGGTCAAGAGCAACTACAAAGGCAATTAAAAGAATAACGGTACAGTAGAGGGTACCAGAAGATGTCAAAGCTGAAGGGAACAACGACAAAAAGTCATACAAACATCAGAAATACACTACCAAACAAGAGGTAAAAGGATCCCCAAAGTAAGCTGAGAATCCGAGGCAGAGGACCCAACAATAATCAAGGGCATGAAAGCCAGACAAGTACATGGGGGTTGCAGAGTAATGGCATTAGAATGCAAAAGGACCGAGAACACAGAGGCAGGCTTGGGCACGTGACGAGTTGAGAAACTCAACAAACATCAAAAAGAAAGAGGCAGATGTCGTAGACATGGAAACAAAGACCAAAAGGAGGAGGCACTGGCATGGGCAGAGAAAAACGGGCAGAGAAGGAATGACAAAACACAAGTTCATGACCAAATCAGACACAGCCAGAGTTCCAGAAAGAGACAAATTAACCTTGCTTGCGAGGCAGTGAGTGGATCTAAGTGTAAAAAAGGTCACAAACCTGAAAGGAGAATTCTTATTCAAAAAAAGAAACAAGCCCATAACAGTCCCAAGCCATCAAGCTTGAGGAACAAACACTGGTCTAATCAAGTAAGGCTAGAATCAGGAGAAACACTGTCTTGAAAGCTAGGTCTCTAGCTCACTTGAGGGGCTCATACAGAGGCTCTCTCAGACTTGCCACAACACCCTCATCACTTCCTACTCATGCTCCCTGACTTTTCTCGGAGGGCATGACTGCCCAAAACCTCGTATGACTGCTGATATCTCCCACAATGCAGGTAGGTCTATACCCCTCGGTAAGAACACTTTGAAAAGGTCTGCTCTGTACCCTTTGATTGCAGCTACCAAGAGGACTTGCTCCTGTCTAAGGCACACAAAGAAAGTCTACTACTCTTCGGAGAGGTCTTGAGTGGAGAATGACCTCTTCAACAACACCAATCTCAGAAGACAGCCAACTTTCCCTGGTATACACTGGCAAAGGATGGTCCAAGTAATGATACAGTTAGCATTCAAAATCTGTTCTAAAGCACCTGCCCTATTCTAAAGTAACACTGGGAGGTACGTCATCCATAAAACTGGTCTGTAACTTTATGAATAAAAGAACAGAGTTCCATTATAGGTTATATCAGCTCTTAAAAACACATTGCTCTAACACTACTTTTTACAACAGTAAAGATCTACGAAACTATTGAACTATTGTACAGTATCTACTTACAAGGAAACTGCTTTTAACCTGACTACTGTTAGTCACACAAACCTGACCCTACTGACCTCTACTGTTGAACATTGTCCTGGACCTGAGCTTCGAGAGGCTCTGGACGTTCCTTTGTCTTCTTGCTGTAGATTGGTTGGAGTTTTGATAGAGATGGAGGTGGTGGTGGTGGTGGTGATGATGAAAATAGTGGTTGAAGTTAGGAAAATCAAATTAGTCGAGTTATCAAGAGCCACACATCACACATAAAGAGGAATGAAGTCATTAATTGTGATTAGCATGAGTGATTAATGAATGATTCCTATAAGTCATGTGAGTCAGCAGAGATGAATGAAATGATAAGTACAAGTCAGTATTAACAAAGACTGATTAGTTAGACATCAGCAAAAGCAACAAACGAAATGTAGTGAAAAACTAAATATGAATTAATACAAATTATGATGTAATACTTATTCAAAACAATTATACAGACTTTACCTATCTTGTATCACATCATAATAACCTGACACAATATGTCTACCACTGCAGTGTTTGAGAACTGAATGTGGGGAATGTAATGGCACCTATCACTTTCTAGATAATGTGAGGGAGATACTTTAGCTGACATATTCCATGCAAGCCAGATTATTTGGCAGGATCATAGGATTATTCTCAGCTATACCTGGAATGTGTTGGATCCAAAAGCCTAAGAAATTTTATTAATGCTGTTATGAATATCAAATGCACCCTGCAGTTTGGAGGGTTAGTGATTTTGTCATTTTTACTATGGAGTTAGAAATATACTAGCTTTCAACATCTCTTAATGTACAGCATTATAATCTTGGGGTAACTAAATCTAGCACAAATCTAGTAGAACTTAATGTTTCTATTAAAAAAATTTCCTTAATACTACATTAAATCTATTAGGGATAAGTACTGCATGTTGCCAGCGTTAATAAGTAGAGGGTAAAATTTTCATGTTGGCAACACTGCTATAGTAGAAGGAGGAGCCTGCAAGAGGAAAAAAAAAAATAAAATATACAGAATATATTCTTAAAAGGCTAAACATTTCATCGGTAATAGAAAAATGGCCAAATTTTCATATGAACTGTTTAAACTGATCTTCAATCCAAACAGTTTGACCCATAATTAAATATTTCGAATCAAAGAGAGATCAGTGGATCCATCACACTTCAGGGATACAAATGGAGGGAATGACATTTTCAAAATTAACCTTGGAACGGTTACTAAAGATTTTCTCTTTGTCTTGAATATATCCAAGACTTATTGCTTCTATTCTAGTGACATTCCTGCAATAATATACAAGCAGTTTAAAAACTACAATATACTGTATTACACACATCAAGCACTACAAAATATAATGGGATCCATGATAATAAATGGTCTTAAATGAGGAGAGCTCCTTATTAATAGGCATATGATGTGATTTTCTAATATGAAGGATGAAGTCATCGGTGGTGTGCACAAACAACTTACAGATGAAATGATGAAAAATATTCAACATTAAATAGATTAAAGTTGGTATGGTCACAGCAGCTATGACTAAGTCTTTTATAATTATATTAATTAAAGAACACTGTACCAGTGCAACATTTTTCTTTGCCGCAGTGAATCTACCAAAATTGCATAATAAACACAAAATCTAGAAGACCTGATAATATTCATTTCTAATAAAAGACTTAACCAAGTAACTCTGCCACTTTACTACTTCTCTTGGCATTAGTCCAACAGCTCCAAGTAACATATAAAAAACACACAGGCATGAACGGGCTTGTTTCTTATGTACCAAAACCAATTATTAATGGATAAGACATACAGGACAGCACAAACAATTACATAGGCTGAACAGTCTCCAGACAGTTAAACATGAAGGATATCTGTACCCTCTTTCTTACGAAAAGGAATGTGAATTTGTCCGACTTACCTTCTGAGGTTTTGGCAGCATTCTGGGCAATCTGTAAAACTTTAGAAGGAGAAGACAGCCCAGTGAGTTCTCCAGGTGGACTGGTTGCACGGATTGGGGAGGCTCTGCTGTCCATTGGGCTTGTAGCACGGATGGTCCTAGAGGGTGGAGGTGGGGATGGTGATGCTGACTTGCGTGGACTAGGGCTGTAAAATACACGACATGGATTTGTACAGTAATGTTTTGAAAATACATGCCTACCATGCAACTATCATTCATAACACTGGCTCTTCATCTTCTTTAGGGGGGACCAATAATAATGTTCACAAAAACTAATACCAATACTGTATTGTACATATTGCAACAAACTTGCATATGTATTCACTGTACGAATAAACAGGTATTATGTTGCCAAGGAAGCCATACTGCTACTAATAAATTGAACAAATTCAGAATATGGAAGTGTAAGAACTTTGAATGAGAGCACAAATCATAGTGATAAATCAGAAAAAAATAAGGTATGGAAACAACCGAACAGTAATTTTCAGAGAAAAATTTCTCAAAGTTAATTGATGAGCAAGAACCATAATGGTCTAATCCAAGAACATTGACTCTGGAGACGATATAGTCATCATATCACATTGTCAATAGTTCCCGGGACAATGATCCTTGAGACTTTATACTGTCATCATGACAGGGACCTATCATGCGCCTTCCTAAAGTGCACCTAGAGGTATGAAGAGTATCATTTGGTTCACTGACTTGTTCTCTTCAGGTATATTCTTAATCCTGTAAGGGGATACACTCCCTTCCCCTATGGAAACACAGAAAGCTGAAATGGTGTGTGTAAAGATAATCTCATGATATTTGTTGGTGAACTAATTCCTTGCTCCTAAGGCATCTTGGCTGCCAAGACTCAAACAGATTTTTTTTAGGACACTGAAATGTCATTTGTGATGTAGACAGGGGACTATTTATGAGAGAGATTCATCAGAGGGAAGAACTGATGATTTTTTGTCTACTGATGATCTTATTGATGATTTTGGAAACTAAAAAAATTCTGATGCTGTGTAACCAATCTTATAACAGACCATACTGTATAAAAAAAAAAAGTGCAAAAGATTTCCTTAAAGAAATGACATTTTCAAAACTAACTTATTCTGGAATTTCACAAATCATCATGCAGGAACGACTTAGAAAGAGATTGAAACTTCATCGTAATAAACACATGCAAAACACAACAAAACTGCTTCATTGTTTACTGTATGCTTACATGATCTTTAATAAACTTACAAAATTGTTGATAAACCACCTCATGAAAGTCAGTCATTTGTAAATACCTTTCTTAATGTCTAAAGACATCAAAATAGTCTCTAAAAATGTCGCATGAAAATATATAAAAAATACAAAGTTTTCAAGCAATTGAAAGTATCCATATCTAAACACCAATAAAATAACTGAAGAGATGATTAAAAGTTTGTAAGACTTACGAAGAGAGTCGTCCAGGACTTGATGCCTTGTTGAATACAGATGAAGATTTGCTTGTTGTTATGCCAGTATTGATGACTGTTGAAGTTGAAGTGTTGAATGTAGAATTAAAGCTTGAATTGTGGCTGGAATCCAATGTGCTGTTCTTCAACTCCAATTTTGAAGAGCTAGAAGGGCTTACTTCATAGGTGCTGATTTTTTTGGGACTTGAACTATAGATGGGCTTTGGGGAGACAGACTCATAAGTGCTTGTTTTCTTTGTGCTTGATTCTAAGATACTGCTTCTATTAACGATAGAAGAAGATTCAAAGTTTGCATACTTATTGTTTATGTTCTCATAAGTGCTGCTGCTTTTCATAACAGATGAATCTTGCATTCTGTTTGATGGAACGAGGACAGGTTCATAACTTGAGCTGTCTACAGTATCGTAGGACTTATCAACTGTTGACTTGTATGTTTTACTGATGGAAGAATCATATGAATCATTGACTGTTGAGTCATAGACTTTACTTAATGTAGATTTGTTGTGTGATGTATTAAGACTACTCAAAGACAACCTGGGAGAATTGGTGACCAATGCAGAACTTGAATACTCTTTCACAATTTCTTTCATATCCTGAAAAAGTAAAGGCAAAACCATTCATGACTCTATTTATACTTTATACAATGTACTGAACTTAGGGAACTACTGAGAAACTAAACTTACATTGTTATTAAGCCTCTTAGTATAATAGCTAACAGACTGGTTGCATAAAATTCTTCTCACATCGGAACTACTTAAAAATGAAATGTGAAGGTAATAACACGAAGAACAACATACATGGAATTGTGAGATACACGTTCATTTTAAAAAAGTTTACACATCTTGAAATTAAAATATATTACAAAACTATCCCAAAAGGTGGTGGATGAAACTAGAGAGAATAAAAAAAAAAAATTACAGATGTATAGAAATCGCCAAATGTTATAGTCTTCATACTAGGAAAACATGTTTAAAGTGATATAAGCAAAATTCAGTCATAAATAAATTCTATAGCTTAACCATACCAGTCAAAATCTTGATGTACCCTTACAAAAACCATTTTAAATCTACCTTTATTGCAGGGGAAAGAGAGAGAGAGACTTAAATGACCAAACAAAGGAAGCAAGTTCATTAACAACACAATCCTCACCTTCGGGTCTTTATTTTCACGACTGGAAGACTTCTTCTTCTTTGATTTAGAATCTTTCCTGTCAGGAGGCTTCTCTACTCCAAGATACAGCGGGAAGGGCGAACCTGCCAACAAATCATTTAATGTTTGAGACAACCTCTTTCCATCTACCCAAAGCAAATACTGCAATGGTTTCATATTAAAACAACTGAAATGACCAAACAATCATACCAAGCAACTTGAAAATCCCAGACTAACCTTTGACTTCATGCCCATTAAAGTAGGCATAGACCTTATGCTTGGCAGCTTCCTGAGGAGTAAAAGTGATCTCATATACCCCTCTTTCAATCTCGAGAGACTTCGAGGGAAGAGAACGTCCACCCTGTGTGACATCCACTTTGGCATCTCCCCATCCACACCCTGTGGCATCGACGATGAAAGTAAAGGGCTGGCCAGGCCTGGCACTGGGTCCCAAGTCTAGATCCACAAGCTGGGAACAATACATAAAACAAATAGGACAAACTATTAATAAGGCTGCCATATTTCATTTACCATTAGTTGCAACACTTTACTACCCTAAAAATGCACCTTGTATTTTAATAATCTATTTATATTTACATCTATTTATCTTCTGTAGCTTCAATATTCTGGAAGCTTGAGTTTCAAGTCAGTGGCCCCTGTAGGCCTGTTCCATTGGAATAGCAGGGGGGGGGGGTTATCTACTGAATACGTAATAATAAAATGATAAAATTGACATCTCCCAATGAGTCACGCAACTCATACTGTCCTGAGTAGGGATATGTTCCAAACAAACACACCATATGAATATCAAGCACATCACTGACGAATAACAACTCATGACTCACCTTGAGTGAGTGTGGGTCATAAACATGACAGGTAAATGGAGACCCCTGAATGTGTTCATCATCGTATGTGACAGCAATGGACCATTCTCCCGCTTCATCGGGCTGAAAGACGGCGGCGTACACGCCATCTTCCACTTTCACGGGGCAGGGCAAGGGGCGATTCGTAGGAGAATACGCTGTCACTTCAATGTCAGCTGACCCTGCGCCATTACTGTTTACCTGATTTTGAAGGCAGGGGTGAGGAGGGTGGAAAAATCATTAATCAGGTCAACATGGTGATAACCAGATTTACCCTATTTCAAGAGACGTCAGACTTCATCTATCATTAAGAACGTAAATAATAAATAAGCAAATTACAACACCAATAATGACAAAGCTGTTTCCTCCACTACTGCATTTCGCTTTAAAAAAAATCCAAGGACCTCAAAACTAAGCTTTCTCACTTGATTGTCAACAGAAATCAAGAAGAAGATTCCTTTACGACAGATCAAACTGGAGCCAAAACACTTACGACGACCTCGACGATGGAGCCGATGGCACAAGGATCGATGCCGGAGAACATGATTTTGGAGACGTCGGGCAGAGCTCTCACCTTCACTGGGCAACCTTCCACAATTTCCTCTTCGTTGTATACATTCAGCTGCAGAGAATGGTTAATAATAAATAATGAGTAATTCATAAAACTAGGCTATAAGAAAATATAAGTAAACATTAACCTAAAATCAGTCATCAAAAAGAAAGCAAAACTTCCAAAAAATATTGTACAAATTGAAGTTCTTTTTTAAAACTTTTTATATATTACACTCATTTTCAGTTTGAGAGAGAGAGAGAGAGAGAGAGAGAGAGAGAGAGAGAGAGAGAGAGAGAGAGAGAGAGAGAGAGAGAGCACCCTCCTTGACAGATACTATTTCATTCTTAAAACATGAAAAGAATATAAAAGTAACTCATTTCAAGTTCGTCTGTCTTTGACAGCTTGATTCAGACAGCTTGATTCATTTTTAAGGATTCTGAACACTATTACCTGCATGAAAAATGTAATCAACTGCAAAAAAAAAAATCAAAATCACTCAGTAATACGAACTTTATCCCTGAGCAAAAGTACTAAACAGATGTAACAATATTTAACAAGATTTTCTAGCCTCTAACGTTTTCACTACAAATCTAGACATATTTGCATAAATAGAATCAATTGGTCACTTTTTACCACGTACATATGTAACTGTAATAACTACAGTTCCCTCTTAACTTCTCGAAATCTTCACACCTTTTGGATACACTTCTCACTACAAAGCCTTAGATACAAATGCAAGAAATATGAAGTAATTCTGATGGCCGGTAGCGGGAATCATAAATTCGCAAGCAAGCAAGCAGGCATTCACTACATATATATATGACTGTGAAATATTTTTCTGTTAAAACAGAATTCCATCAAATATAAGGGAGCCCATGCAAATGCCAAAATGTGGAAAATAAAGGCTATATTTCAGAGACCAAACTATCTCTGCTGAGGAGAGAGACAGTTTGGTCTCTGAAATATAGCCTTTATTTCCCACACTTTGGCATTTCTATGGGCTCCCTTATATTTGATATATATACACACACACACATATATATATATATATATATATATATATATATATATATATATATATATATATATATATAAGTTAAGTACACCTTAGTTTAACCAGACCACTGAGCTGATTAACAGCTCGCCTAGAGCTAGGGTTAGATTTATTTTTACGTAGCTAAGAACCAATTGGTTACCTAGCAATGGGACCCACAGCTTATTGTGGAATCCGAACTATATATATAATGTAATCTACTAAAGCAAAGAAAACTCACCTCATAAATGCCAACTTGATCTGGTATAAAAACGCCCTTTCCTCCTCGAGGACCGAGATCGAGGTCGACCCTCACAGGCCCCGAGGGACCACGCACTTCCACCCTGATCTCGCTCAGTACCACCTCCTTCGTCAGGAACTCGATCTCAAAGGGAACCTGGCAAGGGAAGGAAGGAAGAGGAAAGTTAAGGCACCGAATGTTGCTGATGAAGTAATGTGTAAGCAAATATTAGCAAGAAGACTAAGTGACTGTACATTTCACCAGCAATAAATAATGATAAAAAGTGAATACCGACGCAACAGGGTGCAGGAACATGCTATGCGCGGTTTCAGAATGTGGTTTATTAACGTTACTTCACAGCTGTGAAATTATTAAATCACATTCTAAAACTACTTATCTCAATCGGCTTGAAGGTAGGAGTATTAGACCTCAGCTTGATTGCTGAGGAAGTCAATTTACACTGTACCTTTTGATACAAAAAATTTCCCAAAATCTGTACACTTAAGATATGGAGAGTATGTATTTACGTAATTTCCTGTCGCGCCATAACAACCAACATACCGAACCTAAACAAGATCAGATGTCCGACGAGCGAAATGAACAAAATACAAAATGCCATTCAAGGAGAAGTATTACTAAACAGGAAAATGCAGAATAAAATCTCGTTAATATATAATTACATATGTCTGCATTTATACAGTGTACAAACACCCACAACTATATATATACACACACTTATATATACATACATGTGTATATGTATGTACGTATATATGTATGTGCGTTAAGACTACAAATCAAAATAAAACACTCAATTAGTCTACATCACAGTAAAACCAAGTTTCTGGCACTTTCATCTCACGCTCACATAATCCACGAAATAACAAAAACTGGACACCGCTTATGCTCTTTAAGGGTTCAGTGAGGTTCACAAAAAAACTCCACTCCTAAAATCATTCTGCCACCGGAAAAGAGAAATGACTAATAGTGCAGATAAGAGAGAGAGAGAGAGAGAGAGAGAGAGAGAGAGAGAGAGAGAGAGAGAGAGAGAGAGAGAGAGAGAGAGAGAGAGAATCTGCAAATCATGAAGATGAATATTAT
The DNA here is from genome assembly GCA_039081455.1 of Macrobrachium rosenbergii. Lineage (NCBI taxonomy): Eukaryota > Metazoa > Arthropoda > Malacostraca > Decapoda > Palaemonidae > Macrobrachium > Macrobrachium rosenbergii. Next base: position 44,395,305 of record JANJGK010000018.1, on the reverse strand, counting down.
TTCGATCAACACAAACAGATGTCATGCAGTAAAGAACGCTGCCTTGTACATCTGACAATTTTTGATAAGATAGAATGTGAGTAGGTACATATACTGTACACAAGTAATCTTAACATACATTCTAAAAAAACACAAACACACACGCAAGTACTTGTGAATGCGTTAAAATAAAGAATCAAGAACAAAAAGTGAAAGAAGATTGCCTTCTGATAAACGGTTTCCATTCGGATGCCTGACCGAAACGAAACAAAAACATTCTTTGGCGTCTAATCAGGCAGGAAGTAATTACCAAAAGAGTTCTAATTTCGGAACAGCAACTACATAAAATAATTTCATCTACGCATATAACAGGAGTAAAGATCGGGCCCGAGGCATCCGTGAATAATCTAGCATTTGGCTCCCACTATTACAAGTATATATCTATGGCAGCCAAGGTAGAAATCTATGAAAGGGACGTTGAGCCAATTCACCTCTATGGAAATAAAGCGTGCATGTTGCTGGCAAATAAGATGAAAAAATATATGCAACTGCTGAGATGAACTGTTCGCCTGACAAGGACCGAAAGACTGAGAAAAGTGGTAAAAAGATAGGCGTAGATGAAAGGATGCATCAAAGTGCTTTGAGGAGGTTTGGTCATGTGGAGAAAATGGAGGTCTATAGAGAGTAACATTCCGGAGTGTCAGGAGGGAAGAGGAGAACAAGACCTAAGAAATGCTGGTTAGATGAAGTGACAGAGATCTTGAAAGGGAAGGGCCTTAATTTCCTCCAAACTCAAAAGCGCCTAAGACAGAAGTGAATGGCTATTTGGAGAGGCCCGAAAAGGGGGGGGGGGCGGGGGGTTGAGCGTTTGGTGCGTTACTGAGTAGCCATAAACTTAGATGTATGAAGCGGCTAGTGTTGTTTGCGTTTTTCTTCATGGGGTGTTTATCGACAATTTATAAGAGTATGACTGATGCAATGGCTGTTGTTTTTTTCTTTAGAGTCATCTTCTATTTTATATTATACACACACATATGTGTGTGTGTAGTGTGTGTGTATGTATATATATATATATATATATATATATATATATATATATATATATTATATATATATATATATATATATATATATATATATATATATATATATATATATATATATATATATAAGCTGGTCCTGAGAACAAACTTAGTGTATTATATGGGCACCAGATGGCAATCGGCAGACAGCATTCCCAAGAATCATCAATTCACGGTAACAAGTCGACCTTTTGACCAGTCATTTAGACTTTTCCCGAAAATTTCGTGAAAATATGTCAGTAGCAATCTGCACCTCCAACTACGCCAACATTATGAATCAGATAACCACCAAATACCTAATTGGCTGGCCATAAGGATAGGTCCACAGCAGATCTTCTCGAAAAGGTTAAGCCAAATTCCTAAAAAAAAATCAAGGAACCAATATGGAACATATAAAACAAGTAAACTATGCGCCAAAGTTTCTTCAGCGCAATCGAGTTTTCTGCACAGCTGCTACAGCGTATAATCAAGGCCACCGAAAACAGATTTATTTTTCGGTGGTCTTGGTATAATGCTGAATGAGCCGCGGTCTATGAAACTTTAACCACGGCCCAGTGGTGGCCTATACAATATAGTTGCCAGAAGCACGACTATGGCTAACTTTAACCTTAAATAGAATAAAAAACTACTGAGGTTAGAGGGCTGCAATTTGGTATGTTTGATGACTGGAGGGTGGATAATCAACATAACAATTTGCAGCCCTCTAGCCTCAGTAGTTTTTAAGATCTGAGGGCGGACAAACAAAGCCGGCACAATAATTTTCTTTTACAGAAAACTAAAAAACACAAAATACTGCTTGATCCACGGAAGACTTTCCCTAAAAATAGTGAAATCTTTATGTGCGTTCTACTATACTTGTATAAGCACACATGAATACTCTAAAGAATAAAGTCAATGAGATATTCTACCACTCTGCTATACAATCCCCATTATCTCAACACCAAAAAGCCCAGAGGATCTCTCTAGTTTTTGGGAAGACGTCTCCTACAAGGCAAAAGACAATAAGGAAATAGTATCTCAACAGATAACTGTCATACACGCTGTTTGACTTCTGATTTGTCTTTGATAAGCGAGATTTCCAAAAGAACTGTTTCCCACGTGAGTTCACACTCCATGCTCACCTGACGTGCAGTCCGCTGGGAGAAGCCCTCCTATGTTACACGTTCGTAATATGGTACTACATCATTACATGGCTGTTATCCTCAAACCGTGGGATAGACATCAAATGCACATATCTCTAAGAAGTTTTCTTTTCCTATTTTCTGAAGCACAGGACTTGCTTTACTAAGTGTTAAGTATAAAATACCTAGATTGGCGTAACTACTAAATCGCGCTTACTTTATTGGACAATTTCCATATAAAAATCAAACCTAGTTTAAAAGCAAGTTACTCAGCCTTTGGCAAAATGGTGCTTCGATTCCAGTTACTTTATAATTCTTTAATATTGCAATCCACTTTCCAGAATGTTTTCAAATTGCATAAAATTAATGTATATTTATTTTTCACAAAGCTCTGGGGCACGCGCATGCCAAAAACGTTCACTGGTAACGAATAAGGCAAAAGAACTTTAGGTCGAACTTTTTCCTGCAGTTCCTCACCCGACTTCGATTTGCCTCACTAAAATATTTAGTGATACAGTGGAATAACGCATAAAACCACAGCTTAACGTTTTACAGCAGTACAGAATAAATTAAAACAAACAAAATAGTTCGCGAACTCTGTAAGATGAAAGCGTCATTAAAAAAAATCATGCATGATTGGTTGAGTTGCCACAGTGGATCTTCAACTTATTTCCTTTATTTGCGGAATGATATTATGTAGAATTAATGATTACTCCCCAAAATATAAAGTGGGGATTGTAATCCATATCCAGTAGACGAAGAGATAGCTACAATTCATTCCTAACAAACGAAGTAAGAATGCATACCCTCGACAGATGGCGTGCGGATCATTATTCACTCCATAGATACAAAATACACAAAATAACATTCATATATTTCGTCATACCTCCATTGTTTTAATAAAAAACAAGATTCCTATGGGTCACAAAGCTCTCCTGATTTTTTCCTATCTATTCATATGCACTTCCCAGGAAGATTTTTAAAGGAGTTCCTCACATATGGCCGTTCACTATCCATTTCAGGGACCGCGAGTCATCGTTTTTCTCAGATATCTTTCAAACTAGTTATTTGATCGAAATGCTACTTTGACGCAGTGTACAAGACACCTCCCGCTAATTTTTGGTAACATAGTGCATTGTCAAATGGTTTTAAGTCGTTTACTCTTGACTTACATGGTGTTGCCAAGCATCGCCAAACTATGCATTCGAACGTTCTTTATCCCCATCCCAATCCTCCCTCTCCCTTCCCCTCCTCATCCCTCCCTCAACCCACTTTCCTGGCCTTCCCAACTCCGCCCCCACTTTTCTATCTATGGGGGACAGCAGACGTTCGATTGCGTAGATTAGCCCTGTTGACTCATGCGACTTTGCCTTTAAAAGTGAAGAGTAAATGCCTTAACTAACACCATTTGACGATGTACTATATTACCAAAAATGAGCGGGAGATGTCTTGTACACTGTGTCAAAGTACCATTTCGATAAAAAAAAAATAATCAGTTTGAAAGATATTTGAGAAAAACGATAACTCGCGGTCCCTGAAATGGATAGTAGGTTTCATAAGATCTACACTAATTTCTTGAATATCTCCCTTTGAAGGAGAGTGGGGGGGGGGGGCATGGTTGTCATTGGAACCAACTTACATATCCTTTAAATCACGATGCTTTGTGTCGGGATTTTTTGAAAGTGACCAGTGGCCTTGAAGAAGCTGAAAATTGGAACTGTTTACTCCAGACACACATACATGCATACATACATACATGCATACATACCTACATACATACTGACAAACAGCCATAAGTAGCACATAGTTCCACCGGAAGTATGGCGGCAGATAACTTGTAATCAATCACTCAGTCAATCGATCGACCAGAAGAGTTCACACGCTTCAGCTCTAGTGAACTGAACACTGACAAACGGAAGACATAACAGTAGCTTCAGTCCAAAAGTCACCGAAAGACGATCTATTTGAGACTTCTTGCTTGTCAGCAAATCCAGCAGGAAATATAAGCGGAATCCTTCAAAATATGAATAACCACCGCTTCACACAGTGTCATCGCATAACGGATGATTGTGACTTCAGGACGAACGGCCTAAAATAAGTATTTATCATCGACGGCCACCGACGTTAGCCGTTATCAATAGCCCGCTTCGGGTGTCATCATTCTAATCACATTCAGTTACTGACCCGCACGAGTGAACAGCTGCACGACAATTTAAGTGGGAGCAGTTATGAGCCGTTCAAGACAAGACAAGAAAGGACGAAAAAACGAGAAAATAATTGCAATATCTTGACTTCTGAACATCTTTTTAATTGAAGGTTATCTAACAAAATGATGTACAGCTTGATATCTTGTAGATATCATGGGTATTTTAGATTTAAAGACGTGTTTAAGCGAAGTGATGCGAGGGCACTGTCGAGAATCTAAAATGTTACCCAGATAAGAAGGATTTTCAGGAGTGTAAGCAACATTAAGTAGGTTTCTGAACCTCTACTTAATTAAAGGCTAAATATCTAATAAAATTATGTACAGCTTTTTCATCTAGAACTTGTTACGTGAACGGCATGCGTGAGTGCGCGAAATAAAGAGAGTTTACCCTTAAAATCACTCTTTCCGACTACAGCCATCGGCAGGGGGAATGAAACTAAATCAGAAGTCCTACAATGCCAGATTATTTATTATATGCTCTTAATTGATCTTCCGAGAACTGGACCATTCTGTGAGAGTTTACTATCCTTAACGTTCATTCCGCGAATAACAAGGATACTCTACTTTTATTCAGAACCAATATTGTACAGTTCATAAGAGAGAAGCAGGTCCTTCATTTTTTTAAATCTTTGATCTGGAGAGAATATCTAAGTAAGGATCCGGCTATGTACTACAGCTAAAATTTCTCTAGAACAGTTTCTGTTTAATTCTTAGATTTAGACGGATGAAAACAAAACAACTTCTTTTTCTGCCAACATTATTGCCTCGGAAGATCACATTGTTCAAATTGCCAAACCTGCTTTTGAAAAAAACAGGAACTGTTTCTTGTAACATTTTACTTCATTATGACTGCTGCAGTCTATCTTCTTCGTTTATATCTTTCTTTGGTATTTTTCTCATATTTGGGGTGTTCTCTTTGTTTTCCTTCTAGATACAATTCTATCAAAGATAATTCGCCCATTCTATGATCCCTTCCGCACCATTTCACTAGAACCCCCCTTTCTACTGTATATAAGGTACGTTTGCTTTCTCTTCACTACAAGGTACTATTATGGCCACTGCCCCTTTAACTTCCAAAGAGAGGTTCTTTCGTTCTGCAACCCCTCCAAAACTTTCTCTCTGCAAACAGCAAAATTCGAATGTCTGGGTTCAGTGAATATTTCTTCTCTTTATCTCAAAGATCTGGACACCGCTACCCGCATACGTTTCGTCTACAATTTCCAAAGCTCTTTCCTTCCTCTTTTTAGTTTTCTGAAAAGAAAACTATTGTGTCGGCTTTGTCTGTCCGTCCGCACTTTTTCTGTCTGCCCTCAGATCTTAAAAACTACTGAGGCTAGAGGGTTGCAAATTGGTTATGTTGATCATCCACCCTCCAGTCATCAAACATACCAAATTGCAGCCCACTAGCCCAAGTAGTTTTATTTTATTTGAGGTTAAAGTTAGCCATAATCGTGCATCTGGCAACGATATACGCCAGGCCACCACCAGGCCGCGGTTAAAGTTTCAAGGGCCACGGCTCATACAGCATTATACCGAGACCACCGAAAGATAGGTCTATTTTCGGTGGTCCTGATTATACGCTGAGAAAACTCGACTTCGCCGAAGAAACTTCGTCGCAATTTTTACTTATTTTTTATGACGTCTGGACAACAAAATATTGTGATGCCCATCTCGCGGACCACTGCATTAATATACAAAAGATAACGGACAAAACACTGAGCTCCGAGGTGCATTTCCTGTCACACTTTTCTCGAGTGGACTCACTGGTCGGGAGAGACCTTCCGTTTGGAAGGAGACTCCGCCTATTTCCTCCCGGTGTATCCCTTGTCATCGACAGCTTCGACTTTGGACTCTCGACTCTTCATTACAAGAGGGGATTGTAATTCAATTTATTTTTAATGAAGTATTCCTGAGAGGCTAATTTACAATTCCTCTTCCCTTTCATCATCCCTTTTCATGTCTTAATGACAGTAATTCCGTTCTGTCATCTCACTGATTATGACAACGCATTGCGGGAACTTGTATCTTAGAAATTACGCCTAAGAATCAACGGATACATTTCGACCTTGAAATCGTCTTGTACATTTATAACAAAAAAAAGGGCAAAAAGTAAAATTAAAACCTTATAAAATGACAGAGTTTGATATAATTCCATTGTGTCTAATATATATACACATATATGTAATATGTATGTATTATATATGTAATTATATATATATATATATATATATATATATATATATATATATATATATATATATATATATATATATATATATATAAATGTCTTTGAAGAGGAAACTTTATTACTGGCTCACGGTCAAGGATTGGACGATAAGTTTCAAGTCCACAGTATTAAAAGAAAATAAGTTTAGCCCACAAACCTACTTTAAAAAATCAATCTACAGCAAAATGAACTTCTGACTTGCGAATACCTGATGTCTTGAGTTACATTTATTTATTTTTTTTTTTTTTTACTGAAACCCATGTTAACCTACCCACCCACTGTACAAACACAGTAAAAGAAAAGTCGATGAATTTCGAAAACCAATTTTTGTGAAAAAGCTGGTCCACAAATATCGTTGGAGTCAGCGAAAAGTGGTAACCTAAACACCGCGTAATCTGAACAAAGCACAACAATAGTCTACATATGATGATTTATTTAAAGTGTTTTTGGCAAAAAAACTTTACATAAAATCATCATCGCTGAATGAAGTTAACGGATTGAATAGACCAGAAGCAAAACAGCACAAAGATCAATAACACGATCAATTGCCTCAGCATCTGTTCAATTCTTGTATAATTTATTTTGTGTAGACGCAAGTGACAATTTGCGCACGAATCAGTATGCGCAAATATGTACTGTACATATGCTGTCGCATATACAAAACATGGGTATACTAAGAATATTAGAATTTGTTTGGAGAAAACACTCTTCATAGTTTACAACAGTGTTATATAATTAAATTTTTCTTTTTCATAGGCCGATGAATGCACGAAGAAAACTGCCCCTGAATACCAGCTGAATTTGACCACAGTCATATTACAAAACTGTTCCCTACTTTGAATTTTCAAATATGACAATAATGTATACAGGAAATCTAAATTCGATTTGAAATAGAGTACACAAAAAACTACTAGTCCAAATCTGTTGTATTTCTCAGGATTTATAATGATTTTCGACCTGTGCCATAGTTAACACACACACACACACACACACACACACACACACACACACACACATTCACCCACCACTCACACACACATATATGTGTGTGTGTGTGCCCACTGGAAACCGTGTCATTACAGAATTTCACGAGGAGCAAATGAAACATAGTCGGCTCTGTATTTCTAAGACAAGCATCCTCCTCCCATCTTTTAGTCTATTGCGATCCTAAACTTCCCATTACTGTTTGAGCTTGGCATTCCACCACTTAGGCCTATACGCTGGGGGAGTGTGGTGATAAGCGGCCTAGAGTGTATGCTTGGTATCTCAACCCAAATTCTGTAAGAAAGACTAGGAGTGTTTCTTTACAAAAGAAAATCTGATTAAAAACTAACTGTTGCGATTAAGTATTTTATCAGTATGTAAGGAAGGGTGCTAATCATTTCGATGGGAGCTTGACACAAAGAGCAATGTCGTCTTACAGGAGTACGAAGTTGAGTGATTCTTATTCTTCTTACGATATGAATGGGAAAGACTGTACGTGGCAACCATTAATTAATCCAGATAAGGCTTTTGAGAAGAGATGGAACTTCGATTGAAAGATCTGTGACGAACAGTAGTCATTTTAATAATAAAGGTTACTGGGATTAAAACCTTTGAAACAAAATTAGGCCTATATTCAGATCATGGGCGAATCACTGGTATTTAAGATTTAAAACCACACTGATGAGGGACGTTTAGGAAGGAATAAGTTTGCATACAGACTGGAATTCAAGCGAAGTGAATCCGAAGACACTTTTAGAATCTGAAAAGTCACTCTTATGGGGAGGAGCAAGCAATGTCATACGAGAGTAGCATTACGTTCGTCTTCATATCCGCACAAGTTTAGGTAAGGAATCTCTGCATTACCTGAAGACAACGTATGCCTGGCTTTGTTACAACTCAGTTACCACAATTATTAATCACATGCAAAAGATAAAGGACCACTCTGATCATAGCATCAGCATTCGATCCAATCTTGGCCAAAGCGATAAAATCTAATACTAAAGGTGCACCATTATATGTCATGCTTAAGGCAACTATACTAAATATTTTCTTAAGTCCTTTAGTCGGGTTATTTTGAAACACCCAAAACATTTCGCCAAAGTATAAATACCTCACTAAACTGAATTCACGAAGTTTCAGCTTCTATCATGGACAACATATTTCCCTTTATTTCAATAATAATCGTTCATTGGTCTAAAAATAAATATATGCATGTAAGTATATTTCTAAATTAAAAGACTGCACAAGAAAACGAGTATAAACACACTCGCATATTATATACATATATACATATTATATATATGTTTTTAAATGTAAAGGCCTGCGTTTGTTCCCGATGAGTCAGATATACGTATATACTGTGTGTATATATATGTGTATATATATATATATATATATATATATATATATATATATATATATATATATATATATATGTACATGAGTGAGAAGGAGATTGTATGTGTGTGGGCGTGTGTATACCACGCGCGATGTATGACAAATAACAAATGAAATGCGCCCTCATCACCATCATGTAGCACACACAACGCGAGAGTACTCTACCAAGTACAGGAAGTTTCACGGCTGTCAAGATAAGAAGACGCAGTTAAATGTCACGCGCCACCTTTATCCGAACGCTCTACGTGAAACAGCATCCAGAATCTCTATAACAATAATAATATGCATCGTTATTTATTCGAGGCCCGTTTCCACACGTGACTGACATAATTTATCACTGATCTCAATATCGTCAGCTTCTTCGACGTTACGGTACAATTTCAAACTGTCAAAAAAAATTAAATGACTTCAGATGGATTAGAAAACCTATAATGTAGGAACTTACAATCCGAAATTTTCAATAGACTTAAGTTATTATACAGTACGATATCAAGTCCGTCTGCATTAACTGAATATGGTCACGCACAGAAATGTACATTGTAAGCATATAATACATTACAGAATATTACTGTCACCTCATTCAAGTGGTATGATAAGTCTAAATGAATCGATGATTTCAGGTTATGCTGTATTCTTGTGGATGTGTACCGTCCAGGATTAAAAAATGAGAATTTAAATAATGCTGTTTTCTATAATTATAATCTGAAGCACTGCTAATAGGGTCAGTGATAAATTATGTTCGTCATATGGACCTCGAATGAATAAGGATGAACTTCTGTTGCCAAAATTCTTAATGCAACTTCACGGAGAGAGCTCTTCTGGTAAGGTAGAAACCTACGCTGCTAGATCTCTTTGAATTCAAGCTCATCTATGAAGAGACTCGTGTATATTCTTGATCTTACCAAATACAACGGATGGTTACAACAGAAAACTAGGCAACATTTTCTCTTTTATTCATCTTCGGTATCTAAATAAAGAATCAACTTCCTTACGGAGAAATCTTGCACACAAAGACACTTGCATAATATATATATATATATATATATATATATATATATATATATACATGCATACACATATATATATATATATATATATATATATATATATGTGTGTGTGTGTGTGTATGGCTGCGTGTAGGAATTTGACTGAGAGGGTAAGGCAGATACAGGTATGATAAAGAGTAGAATAATGTGCATTTAAACATGGAAAATGTGCATGGATTAAGTGCCTCCTAAAAGCAGTTACGTGGGAATTATGAAAGCAAAACGAAAAAATTGTGGCAAATATGGACAGAAACGAAGAGGATACTGGGTGTAAATTGTTGAGATCAATGAAGTCTTAATGACTGACGTGAAGCAAGTACTACCAGTGAAACATCTGATGTGAAAATGGACTCAGACAAAAGTGTATTTAGTCTCCTTGGATGTTTATCATCTTGATGGACGAAGTAATGCGAAAAGTCAAAAGGAAGGACACTAGATACTCACATAACTCGGGAATAAAAAGATTAGTTACAAGGAATGGGTTACGTTCACAAACGATGCAGTCTTGGATAGCAGTGAGAAACTGCGTAGACTGGTGAACGCGTTTGCGAAAGGAAAAAGTTGACAATAAACCTGGGCAAAAGTAAAATTATCGGGGTATATGGGAACCAGGAATGAGAGCAGTGAATGTTATTGGATTTAGTTTAGTTTTGATTTACACACACAAACACATACATACACACACATATAGATAGATAGATAGATAGATAGATAGATAGATAGAGATGGGACAATGTTTCTCAGTGTAAGTGTTCGTGGGTGTACCTGGTTTTTGTATCATATACATACATACGCGCACACACACACATATATAAACATATAGATAGATAGATATATAGATAGATAGACAGAGATAGATAGATAGAAATGGGACAATGATTGTGTTTCTCAGTGTAAGTGTTTCGTGGGTGTACCTGTTTTATTGTGCCAGTCACTCAACCTTAACCATTCAATAGAGCACACCTTCTTCTGTTCAAAGTATTTTTATTATATCCTGCTTATGATCACGCCCATTCACAGACTGTGTGCTTTTTTTCCCTCAATGGACGGTTCACTCCTCAAAGATTCTTGTGCAATGATTTTTTTTTTCCGAAGAATAATGTTGATATACTTTCATTTTTCAAAAATGCTATAATACAGGGGTCATTGCCAGTTACACACAGACACTGTATATATATGTGTGTGTGTGTGTGTTTGTGTGTGCGCTGAAATAAAATAATTTTTTCAGGAAAATTATGTCACTGCACAAGAACTTCTGAAATGCGAATCGTTCATCGTAAAAATAAAAATAAAAAACTATGAATGGGCGTGATCACAAACAGGATATAATAAATACACTCAGAAGGTGTGTTCTATTGAATGGTTAAGGTTGAGTGAGTGACAATAAAAAGCAGGTACACCTACGAACGCCTACACTGGGGAGCACGATCACCTCACCCTATCTAACCAAAGGCTGTGGGTGTGTGAATGGCGAGGCGAACTGCTGAGGAACGCACAAAGTTGCGCTTCTTCAACGGATGGCGTAGAAATGCATGGCAGAGTAAGCAGGACAATACGCAAACTTAACGCGGGAAGGGCTTTAAAAAAAGCAAAAGCAATCTTTTATACATATAGAAACGTGTACCTTCTTTCCACTATCTTTATTAAGGAAATGAGAGACATTGCCAAAACAGTCATGAGGAACTTTTCATTTATCAAAGTAATTAAGTTGAGCACTTTTATTCAAATTTTATCTTTCTTAATATCCGTATCCTCTCTCCTCTCCTTCCACCTCACACTTATAAATACATTGCACACTCACAGAAACACGCACCAGGTTGTATATCAATAAACACTTAAACACAAATACATTGTACATATAATCAAGAATATTTTCCAGTTTACGTATTAACAATTCCACGTCTATTGTACAACTGACCTTGCACCGCGCACAAACCAACACACGTCTATGAGCTTAGTGTGAGGAAAGGCACAAACGTCGGACAAACAGCAATACCGGGCGTAAATGGGAAAAATATTAAGTCCTATCCACCAACGTCAGAAGCTGTTCTGTGCAACCAAGTGACACCGCGCTTCGGAATCCTGTGACACAATAACAACACTGTGAATGAATTAGGCTTCTAAAACAACCACTTTAAAGCTTTGTTCTGAGGCAACACGAGAGAGGAACGCCCCCACAGCGGGATCACTTGGCACCTTCCATCCCTGGCCGATTGCGTTAGCAGACTGACCGACACCAGTTCGCCGCCATGACTCTCCTGTATTCGCACACTCGAGCAGTCTTCCTCTCCTGTACGAGTGTCGCGAATTCCGCGTCGTCTTTTAAAGCTATTTATACACTCTCTATATAATAAGGGACTGTCAACTCTCCACAGAAATGAAATGGCATCCTTAACTGCACATTCAATACATTTAAAAGACGTACAACTTTAATAACAGGAAAATGTAAAGGCGATTTCCGGACGTCACTACTTATTTTGTTCCGGATTGGCGAGCAAGCTTCCCATAGGGAATGTGGAAGTATTAAATTGTCTCCCACTCGTAATTCGGTTTAATACCGTGACAGGAATATTAATACAGGTTTGTGAGGATTGAAGGTTAACTGGAGAATTCCTAAATACAGTTACTGTTTTCTCTGAACGGAATCTAAGCAAAAAAAATATCTCGGTTTTTCATTTAGCAAGACACCCAAATTCTAAAGCTGATGTAATCTTTTCTGATTTATCATGACATTATTACTCTTAAAAAGAAATGTAATCTCTCATTTCTCTGTTATATACAATATCGCATCTGACCGATTTCACAGTATTATCAATAAACAGTTTTTTCCTCCTAACTGTTTCTCTCTCTCTCTCTCTCTCTCTCTCTCTCTGCTCCTTCGTTCAGAAAGAGAAAAGTCGGCTGTCACTTATGCAAAACGTGCGTTTAATTAAGTGTTAATGCTATTAAACTAGTACATCTTCACACACCTTACCTGGCCACAGTAAAAATCGTGTTTACTATCTACTACTCCGGAAATCTATTTACACAAACGATGTGAAGGCGTCTATAGAAATCGAGTAAAGATATCTAAACGCCTTCCCAGCACTTCTGACGGGCTTAGTATGAGAGAGAGAGAGAGAGAGAGAGAGAGAGAGAGAGAGAGAGAGAGAGAGAGAGAGAGAGAGAGAGAGAGAGAGGTGGTTAGGACGTCGAGGGTGAAACCATTTCCACAAAATAAATGGAAGGTACGTGACACACAACGGAAAACAATTCTCAGGCACACCTTGGAACTCAGATTCTTCTGGTAGGTCTAAGGAACTGAGAAGTATGATTCAGTTACCGACTTGTTACGGTACTAACAAAAATTTTACATTAAAGTACTATAGTTGTCAGCTGTATTTTAAAGGGTAACTATTACTATTTTCAACTTCGACTACAAAGTTCATGGGAAAATTATAGTAATGAAATCCAACCGGCAAAGCACAAAAATATTGCATCAAATGTGGAAAATGGCAGATACCTTCAAGGGAGCTTATTTTTGAGTAGTGAAACGACAGATAGTACAAACGCAGGAACAGAATGACAGGTGTATTTCTCGTAATTACAGTATATTCTGAAGCATGAGACTAATACCTACATGTTTCTATAACCATATTCAGTCATTTCAGGTTAGTATGAGCAACAGACTTTCGATTTAAAAATAGCAATCGAACAAACAAACGAGTCAGAATCGACGCCTACAAGAAAAGAAGTTAACGCATTACGACAGCCACACCTAATCGTCACAGCGAACTGCCCCAACACTAAACGGAGCTCCTCACTCAGAAAACTTAAAAAAAGAAAAAAAAAAATTGCTCTCATTCCCAAACCGCTCATTTCTCAACTTCACCTAAACTTTTCTCGCACCTCACGCTGATATTCATCATGTCTTTTCCCTCATTCATCTTCTTCATTTCTTTTAGACAGCGACCGTTACAAGACGCGTCGTCTCTTACCGGTGAGTGAATCACATGGAAAGTGTCGAGGTTTACTACTGCTACTGTTAGTACTATACCGCAGTATCCTGCTGTTATGCAATAGTAAAATCGATAACGGTAACGTCAACAAACAACGGTGATGCTCCGGTATTCTGCGAAGAAACGCACGACACTTGGGCAAAAAAAATTAAATAACCATAAAGAAAAATAATGTCTGAGATTACACACACGGAGACTCGGCATCTCCAACCACAACGAGCAACGACAATCATTCCTATCCGTTATGTTCAGATCAACAAGATGTTGTGTACATACATACATACACACAATATATATATATATATATATATATATATATATATATATATATATATATATATATATATATATATATATATATCTTCGGTGCTAAGCTTACGGCAAAACGATATTCATCTCGACTGCTTAAAAATAAATTAAAGTTAAGAGAAATATGCAAAAATATACTGAGGTAAGACTGATGAATAAGTATATAGAGCATACGCAATGTTTTTAGATTACAAATATTCCGAGTGCCGTCTGTAAACTTAAAAAAATTAAATTTAAATCAAGTAAAAGACAGTTTAAAGATATTCAAACATTTGATTTTAATTGTGTGCAAATATATATATATATATATATATATATATATATATATATATATAAAATTATACACACAATATATGTAGATTATAAAATATATATATATATATATATATATATATATATATATATATATATATATATATATAAGCATGTGTGTTTTTTACCGCAGTCTGTTAAGGCAAAATCACTTTATATTGAAAAAAATATATATATCTGCATGTATGTATGTAAATACTAGCAGAATGCTCGGCATTGCAAAGTTGAAATGAAGCAATACATGGGACAGAATTGTTCTTAATGATGGCATATTAAGTTTCATAAAAAAAACTTGATTTTTTTCTCCGTTTAAGTTAAGTAAAACTCAGAAATGGAATGGCTTTCTAATATGTTTCCTGCCATCGAATCTCTAATGCGCTGAGCTGGTAATTCGTAATGATAAATAACTTCACAGAATTAGGCGGAAATGAAAATCCTCTTATTCCTTTTGAACGTAATATTTTAATAACACTATCTTATTTTGTTAGTTTCTTCCTTTTTAGTTTCCTGTAAAAGAAAACTATTGTGCTGGCTTTGTCTGTCCGTCCGCCCTCAGATCTTAAATACTACTGAGGCTAGAGGGCTGCAAATTGGCATGTTGATCATCCACCCTCCAATCATCAAGCATCCCAAATTGCAGCCCTCTAGCCTAGGTAGTTTTTATTTTATTTAAGGTTAAATTTAGCCATAATCGTGCCACTGGCAACGATATACGACAAGCCACCACCGGCCTGTGGTTAAAGATTCATGGGCCCCGGCTCATACAGCATTATGCCGAACCACCGAAAGATAGATCTATTTTCGGTGGCCTTGATCATACGCTGTGCAGAAAACTTGATTGCGCTGAAGAAACTTCGGTGCATTTTTTACTCGTTTTCTTTAAACAACACTTAACACGCAGCCCAACATTCCTTCCGATCACTATTTTCGTGAATATTTCAGTAACTACATCATCCTATCTCTTTTCCTACAGATCCATTGATCTTTTTAATTTCTCTGATGTCATCGTTCCCTGACATATTCTGAAAATGAACTGATAATGACGAATGTTTTGGAACGGCACCCCTACAAATTGTTGGGATCGTCATGACAAAAACCTGCAGTATATGTTACAGTTCCCGTTTTCTGTCAAACTTTTCAGAAAACGGCAAAAGACGCACACAGAAACTTGAAAAAAAAAAAGATCGGACACTTGTGGTTTTTGTGGTTTAACTCCATGCATAGCAGACTGTTCACAAATTTATGAAGATTACAGTCAGGGAAATCGCGACTTCGCGGAATCACAGTTTCGGTTACGAGTCGGGAAATCATGAAATTGAAACACTGGCCTGCAAGGAAACAACCTTGCAGAGTGTGATGCAACAGCAAAATGTTTTGCGAGTTGCATATGAGGACCAGATTATAACTGCCTGTATATATATATATATATATATATATATATATATATATATATATATATATATATATATATATATATATATCCTAACCGGTTATTACATTTATTACACTGAAAGATGCATAACTTACGAAAAGATCAATTGGTCAACCAACTGATAAATTGATAACTATAGCTATACAGTCCTTTCCCTCTTGCGTTTTTCTTCGACTGATATTTTAATATAAATCCCAATATCTTAAGACTATATCGGCATATTAAACTTATGGTATACATTAGTCTAAGAACTTAACTTAGAGAGAGAGAGAGAGAGAGAGAGAGAGAGAGAGAGATTGTGCTTTCATAATTGGTAAAAATCTGGCCAAAGTGCGACGCAGCACTAACACACTGGCTGAAAGTTTGGGGTCGTGGGAATTACCTGACCGAACAACATCTGCTTCTTAGTGCGGGTTAAAGCGGTTACGACTGGAGTAATAAAAAATGTGCGTCCGCAGCCTTTACAAAATGGCTGGAGTGTGATTTACGACGAAATAAAAAAAAAAAAAAATGGTCGCACCGCATTAAAAACTCGACTCCTTGAGAAATCGGTAGCGTGTAAATTCGCGAATTTGCGAATGCCTTCGTAATTACTCTGCAATTTTTAGAATAAAACTACTGCATTACCACGATTTGTTTGCATAAAAAATTTTTTTACAGGAGAGAAAAACGCAGGTAATTTGGCGATAACTTACGTCGGAAAAGACCCACTTGAAAGAAAGGAGTAAATGAGCAAGCGTAGACAAAATTTTAAATATGGCGTCTGAATATTTAGAGACAAATCGGGTGTGTTCGTGTGAATGCCATCATAGTACCGATAAAAATATTTAATATTTTCATTTTCGCCGGGAAAAACAGGTTTCAACCACTTGGAGTTACGTTGGACATTTGAGATTTTGTTGAAAATGGAACATATTTGTTTTAATCTTGAAGTTCTATTGTAAAGATCTGCATGAAAGGTGACGCTGAAACTACAAAAGCATCAAGACAAATGGACTTACAACAAAGAGAAACATCATTCGTATCATTATTTTTAAATGAGCCATAAACTGTCAACCACGTATGAATGATCAAACGAAGCTAAGGTTTAAAATTATATACTTGCTTCTAAATTACTAAGAGGAATCTCACGTACAAGGGGACGAGAAACTGTGGAAGAATTTCACGTAAAATCTTTTACTCCATCTTCACTTTGCCTTTCCTGTGTCCCATCTAAATTGTATTAATTTATTCCTCACTTACCTCTTCTTTGAACCTAGTCTATTTTTCCCTCTGGAAATTATACTTACGGGTCTTGATATTCTTAAAGCCTCGCTCCCGTTTCCCATTCTCTTTGCAATGACACGTACTTTATGTTATGCTTCATTTTTACCTTTATTCCTTTTAAAAATTTCCCGCTCTTCTTTATTCAAATCTCTCCTCATAATCAACCCCTGATACATGTCAATTTTGGTTCTCTTCTCCATGATCATAGCCCCGCCATCCCTATTTTCCTACAAGTCTTTATTATAGGATGTGAACTTTTTCCCTAGCGATACCGGATTCTTTTTTGTGGTGCCTGCAGATTGTCTATTCCTTGCTTCAGATATTTTAATATTTTCCTCGATGATTACTGATTTCCCTGTTCCAAGTCCTATTTTCCCCTTTTCGTATCTGTATACTGCAAAAGAGCTGCAACAAACGACTACATGGTTACAAAGATGAATATGTAATCTGAAAAGGTCTAATACTTACCGGATTATTCACACGGACATTATCCAGGTTGCAGTTGATGGCAATGGAGTCAGAGGGGCATTCCCTGGGTCGTACCCACTGGTAATATGCAATATAGCCCATGTTGCCCAAATACTCCACGTCTGGACGAGCCATGTCGGCGGCAGACAAAACGGGCTCGACACCTAACTTTTTGCCTCCGTCGATACCTGGAAAGAAGTAGGTCAGAAGTAATTATTGCTATTACCTTTTATAAGTATGGAAAAATTGGAAAAATTGGAAAAATTACTGTTATAAAGTACCAGAAGCTTTCAAGGCCTGATCACTACCAATCAGAAACAAGAACAATGACTTGTAACTGACCCTGTCTGCATCCTAACCTGCCATTTCCAGATCAACAAAAACTTTACCTGTTCTTCCACAAGCAGTTAAATGACATTATGTATTCTATACCTCTATGTCATATTCCCATTCAAGTTCCCCGCATTCTATACTGCTGGTGTTAGACTCTACACAGAGCTAGCTGACTCTATAGCTGGTGTAAGCGTCTTGACAATGGTAGACTGGCCAGTTATCTAATACCCATGGCATTGATATGCATCTTTTCTCTACAAAATATCAATTGGGCCTTCTCCCCCTCAATAATTTCCTGCATTTTGAAAGACAGATGCTCCGTGACGCATGTATGTTGTATGGGCTTCCAGGGGCTGAATGAATGACTCTTTAAAATTAATCAAGAGTTTGCTATTATTTGTTTTTTGGACACCAGATTACATAAACAAATCAGCCAATCAGTCTTTTCCGGTCATTTGTTACTGATCCACCCTTTCTTTTCAAACCCGTCTTGTCTTCTCTCACCCATCTTGCAAGCAGGAAATACCCTCAGATCCAGTCGTAAATTTTCTGTTACATATCAGTTTTAAACATTTTACTGTCTGATCTAATCACGACGCAGAAACCATGACTCATTAAAAAGAGTAAGCGTCTGGTAAACAGCCAAAAGTAATTCAGACCTGCATATCAACTTTGACGAATTGTTAACAAATCTCTCTGATGACGATATAAAGCATTTTGGGGCTAATCGTAATATAACAGTACCGCGTCATACTAAAAGATTTTACATTATTAGAAATGGCTGCTGTACTCTCATAAAAACCCTAAATTCAAACTATCTCATGTTATCACGATACGTCTTTCTGTTACACTGTACGTGATGTAAATTATATTTAGGCTACCATGAAATTTACTGAAAATGAGGCTGTAATTATCAAATCTATTTACTGATGAAGTAAATAATAATAATATAATAATAATAATAATAATATCGTCTACCATGATATTTACTGAATATGAGACTGCAATTATCAAATCCGTTTACTGATAAGTAAGTAAGTAAGTAAGTAAGTAAGTAAGTAAGTAAGTAAGTAAGTAAGTAAGTAAGTAAGTAAATAATAATAATAATAATAATAATAATAATAATAATAATAATAATAATAATAATAATAATAATAATAATAATAATAATAATAATAATAATAATGACTGACCTAACTGCAGATTGGATTCCCAATTCTGAGGCGATGGTGTCAATTTTTTGTACCCATGAACAGGACCTCCGAGCTGCTTGACTAAAGTTGTCAAGTTCATACCATCGTTCCAATCAGTCTGAAAAATAAATAAATAAATAAATATATATATATATATATATATATATATATATATATATATATATATATATATACATATACACACACACACACACCGTATCGTGCTTCTCAGTAATTAATAGAAGGATCCACAGTAACACTGTTGTTTAGCAAGACGAAATGTATTTGTAGAAATATTTACAAAGCTTTTAAACAAATACATTTTGTCTTGCTAAACAAGAGTATTATTGTGGATCCTTCTACTGACACACACACACACACACACACACACACACACATATATATATATATATATATATATATATATATATATATATATATATATATATATATATATATATAAATATATATAACCTGTATTCTAATTGCCGAGATGAGAATAAGATGAGACATGGGAGCTGAATACAGCTGCCTTTGCATTAAGAGAACAAGAAATAAACTGATCAGGATAGAAGAGGGGGGAGAAGGTTTAATCGAATGTTGAGAGCTTTGTTGACAAACGACCAGAACCTTTTTTTCAAGAAGAAACTATATTAGATAAAAATGTATTCTCAGTATGGGAAAACGCTTTCCTTAAAGTAAAGTCTGAAGGCACGAAGTTAAATTGAGTATACCTTAGTTTAACCAGACCACTGAGCTGATTAACATCTCTCCTAGGGCTGGCCTGAAGGATTAGACTTATTTTAGTTGGCTAAGAACCAGTTAATTACCTAGCAACGGGACCTACAGTTCATTGTGGAATCCGAACCACATTATACCGAGAAATGAATTTCTATCACCAGAGATAAATTCCTCTAATTCTTTATTGGCCGGCCGGAGACTTGAACGCGGGCCCAGCAGAGTGCTAGCCGAGAACTATACCGACCCGTCCAACGAGGAACATAGCGATTCCTCGAAAATCTGACAAACTCATCCATACTCGCATGAGCGGGGTTTAAGGAAGGCTATTGAGTTTGCTTCTTCGACTGGGACGACGTGAAGGCAGGTCTAGCAGAAATAACAATAATCATTATATCCAAGATAAAAAAAAAAGACAAGTTTATTAGTAGTTACAAGGAATTTCAGAAAATCTTCCATAGTCCTTCCTGTTACGAAACTTCCCTAAAACATAAACTTGTCCCATGCACTGTATTTTCAGCACATATTTAATACCACGAAGCCCGATTCCTTCGACAATCCACACTGTCATGCATGCCTAAAAGATTCCAATGCCTCGGCTGATATAAGCAATGAATTATATACCTGTATTTAGATGATTACAGTGGATTCGCCTACTCAAAAACTATGACAACCAGAGGGCTCTCACCTTCTCAAGCCGCCCCCTTCTAATGAAAAAAAAAAAAAAAAAAAAACTATCGTGTTTTCCCCTTCGCTTTCAGCCGTTATGCTGGGAAGAAACCATGTTCCCTGTGACCTTGGTAATATAATCAGAAATTGGAAACTTCTCTTATTTAGGGAAGAAGTGTAATTAGGAAGTCACGTCAAATAAAGGATTTGTGTAATGTGAGAAACCGTTTTACGGAAAAGATAAATGATTGGTCTAAGTTAGATGCTGCCTTTTTAAGACAAATAATTTTACTATTTTGTGTACAGTGACCTTTTTTTGTGTATATTGATTTCCTCATGCTTGTGGTTTAAAATAAATTTTTGTATAGTGCCTTTAAGAGGCGAACAAAGTATATATATATATATATATATATATATATATATATATATATATATATATATATATATAATACACACATATATAGGCTACATATATACTCGCCTCTTGAAAGCACTATACAAAAATTCATTTTAAACCACAAGCATGAGGAAATCATTATACACAAGAAAAAACAGTAAAATAAGAAATTTGTCTTAAAAAGTCAGCATCTAACTTAGACCATATTACACAAATCCTAAACTGACGTGACTTCCTTATTGCACTTCTTCCCTAAGAAAGAGAAGTTTCCAATTTCTGATTATATTGCCAACAGACAAACCATACTACCAAATAAGGAAATAAGAACCACGGGCTCTCAGGCGTAAAAGCGTTTTTATATTGTATAACCAACATTTATTCACATATTTACCAAGTTCAGCGCCCGTTTACGACACCGAGAGTTCAGGGCCCGCGACTCCAGCCAAGCGAGGGAGAAGAGAGCAAAAGGCTTCTCCACGGAGATTTCCACATTCTCCAATCCCTAATAAGAATATTAAAATTCTTCGCACAAAGGCAGAAGCGATTTGAGCCATAATAGGCAGTGCAATACGTACCAGGCAGTGGCTTCCGTATGCACGCAGTTGCATCGTTTAAATTTTCATCCTATGTGGAGGTTCATTGTTATTAATAATTTATTTGCTTCTTAACTGATATCACTTGAAATCAATTCTGAGGCAAATAAAATACTGATTGTAATGTACTTTCACATAGGATGAAACACCCAAGAACTTATTAATGTAACTGGATTGTTATCGATTTTATGATTGGGAACATTATTGTAAACAAATACTAAAAAATTAAATTAACCCATAAGCATGTAAAATAACAGTAAAAGAACCGGCGAGGCAAATATAAAAAAAAGGGGGAAAAAATAAACAAGCATATAATTTTGCAGCCGAGGTGAGAGTCCACCCACCAATCCTCACTATCATTTCCCTGTCCAGTTATTGCTTACCGTAAAATTTTTAACGTTCTTGTCTGGCAGCTGCTTTCTGACCCACTCGAGAGTGGCTTTGTAGCCGGGGCCTCCCTCCTTCATGAAGTACGAAAGGTAGGTCATGCCAGACAGCTCGTCCAGATAGGGGGAGGATAAGATCTCGGGTTCCAGCAACATCGGGATGTTAAACTCAGCCTTGGCGATCTCCATAGCGTTCTTGCAGTTGTCGACCCTGAGTTATTGTGAGACAAATTCAGATGGTGTCAAAACCTGTATTGATAACTGTTGTTTTCCTGGTGTGTGGTAACAACAGAATGGATGATGGTCAAAAGCTGGAATTAACATAATTGCAATAAAGGCTAAACTTTTTCAAATCCAACAGATACCTGCGCCACCATTCATTTTCTTGTAGCAAAAACATACTCTTTACAAACACGCGCCGTTCATTTTTTTCCACAACATGGATTAAGAAAGATGGCACTAGGCTACATACAGCAGATTCTAAAACTGACAAGCTTAAAGATGAATTGATATTAAATGCATGATATAAAATTATCTCCATTGTACAACGAAATCTGGTCGTTAAATGTTGATAACATCTGTACACCTGAAGAATTCAGAATCAACCAGTGTCCAGTGGGTACACTACATAGGCTAATTCAAAAACGTTTATAAACAGTGATGTGAACTACGTTATAAAATCACGAACGAGCTGCGAGAGTACTCACGAATTCCTTGGGTTGAGATTCTTCCAGTTGGAATATAGTCCAGGCCTACAGTATTCGAGGAGGGCGCTCAGATACACACCGCTGTTCCAGTCTGTTGTGAAATTATGCACCCGACAATCTGGTAACACTGCCTGAAAACAACAATGAAGATAAAGAATATTAATATATAAACTCAAAATA
Organism: Macrobrachium rosenbergii; assembly: GCA_039081455.1. Classification (NCBI taxonomy): domain Eukaryota; kingdom Metazoa; phylum Arthropoda; class Malacostraca; order Decapoda; family Palaemonidae; genus Macrobrachium; species Macrobrachium rosenbergii. The sequence continues at coordinate 44,372,281 of JANJGK010000018.1, read as the reverse complement.
ATTACATCACCACCACCAACACAGAAAAAAGATAATTATAATAACCGCGCTGGATTGGTCACCTTTGTAGACCTAGTTAATGAAAAGCTGCCAGCTCTCTGCATCTTCTTCTATCAGGCTTTCTGTAAGTGACTGGATTATCTGTAGAGTTATTTGTGACTGTTAGGTCATCTCATCCCAGGTGTCACAATGAACTGTTACGCCCAGTAATGAACACATGTTCTGAAATCTGCGGCTGCGCCATTGCACCTGTACTGACTTTGGTATGACTTCCTTTGCTTCTGGCACTACTGCAAACTTCCCTTTATCTAATTATATAATGACCTGTATCTATCATTAATTACATATTGTACTTACTAACTGCTAATATGCCTATATATATATATATATATATATATATATATATATATATATATATATATATATATATATATATATATATATACTGTATTTATGTATGTATGTTCCTTTTAAATTTGCACATATGGGCATTTATTCCAAGGTGGTCTGGTGTCTACTCAGTAATGCCATGCTGGCTTGTCCCAGACTGAACCTACTACCACTGTTTATACATTAATAATAACACATGGTAAAGTCTTTGTTTACACTTGCAAAGAGTATCAGCAAATCCTGCATCAAAAATCTTAATTCTTACTTGTGCTTCAGTTGGGAAACATTCATTTCCTTACAGTCATCTTTTCTTCTTATCATTCTTATCAACTTAGGGTTGATACGAGCCATTAATACACTTCCCTATGCACTAATAACATCATTATCATAATCCAGAAGATCGATTTTTTTCCCCATAACGGTCAAAGGCCGATGACGATGGCTAATGGAAGACAGTCTTTTTAACGGTCATTGTAATACAATAGGCCTACAAATACGAAAAGAGGAATCCTAGGCTTTGCATGCTGTCGCAGTAACCTTTAGTCTTCAATCACGTCAGCATTTTCTAGAGCTTTTATGAACTCCTAGACCCAAATAACTATATCTTCTGAATGAGAAAAATGGGGTCCACGGTCAATTTGGTGAATCCAGCGAACAAATAAGAAAAGAAATTTTATACCCTTTCACAGTTCTGAATAATGAGTCGAAAATTTTCATCATTATTAATGTATGGACTTCTAAGTCCCCCTCCCCATATAAAAAAAGGGTTAATTTAACACTGTTTTTCTACTGACAAAGAGTTATTACCACAACAAGACAAATGCAATGAAACCCAATGGTGCAACAGCATGCTGCAATTTTCTCTGAAGTTAGCGGTTATAGAAAACGTAATTGTACTCCATTTCTGGCATAGCTCCATTATTTTGGACGGATCCAAGCTGCAATTTACACAACAGTTTATTCCCCATTATGGAAAAATGAAAGCGTTGGTTCCACTATTCAATAATAAAACAAAACATCCTTTTTTTCATAAATGGGCCAAAAAATACTTTATGTTGTAACATACGAAGGAGAGAACAAACTAATATAATGCAGGTCAGGTAAAACGGATCGTGGACGATCCACAAAGCATGTGGAGTAAAGAGTGCACACCTATACACAAGTTGAAATGTATTGGAAGCTTCGTTTTGCTTATTTTCTTCATAAAAGTGAAGCTTATGTTTAATACGCCAAGATATGAATGCCAGAGAAATGTAAATATAATCAATTTCGAATTAAGATGATAAAGACGGCTGAACACGTACGGGCGTATTTTTCTCCGAACAAACCCCATTTCAGACATATATTCCGGAGATAAATAAATTAATACCATGAAATCGTCAAACTGATGAGGCATTAAACAGAATTTCCTGTTGTAGGACGTAAGAGTCTACGCTGTAGATGAGGTACTATTATAAAAGAAGGGGAAGAATATATTACAAACAAAAGCTCTTGGATTAAAACTCGTTCAGCACAACACCCTCAAACGGAAAGACACATCTTTACATCCTCGTTAACCCTTGACGAAACATCCTCGTTAACCTTGCAACAGGACCTTTCCCTACATTCCACAGGAATGGTTTCATGACTTTCTGTCCTTGAGTCCAAAAACAGAAATGATAACATCTGTCGAAAGGTGTGGGACGGGAGGTGACCAGTACAATGTATTTTATATTTGCAGAATTTTAAACTTTAACAACACGAATAATATACAAGGATGTGTCAAGAAAGCGAGACGAAGGGTTCTACTTGGAAGGGAGATGAAACGAAAGTACTGAAGTATAAGGTAAAAGTTTATCTTTAGTAAAAATAAAATCCATGGACAAAACATTATGGACGCGCTCTTGTTCCTCTTCTGAAGCAAAAGGGAAAAAGAGATGAAACACTGTAATATCTGTGTCATTTTCACGTTAAGTACACAAACTGTAATGTGTCTGTCATTTTCTCGTTAAGTACACAAACTGTAATGTGTCTGTCATTTTCACGTTAAGTACACAAATTGTAATGTGTCTGTCATTTTCACGTTAAGTACACAATGAACAACAAACAAAAAAACTTTAATTATTCACCTCTGCTACTGTATGAAAAATCAAAAGGACGGAAGAATTAGTTTAAACAGATAACATCTAAAGAAGTAAGAGTTGTTCTAAAAAAAGAAAGATGGGCGTCTACTCACAAGAAATGATAGAGATTGGAATGGAATATAAAATTTAGGCCAAAGGCCACGCACTGGGACCTATGAGGTCATTCAGCGCTGAAACGTAAACTTTGAGGAGTAGAAACGCTTGAAAGGTGTACAAAGAGGAAAACCTCGCAGTTGCACTAAGAAACAAGTGTTAGGGAAGGGTGGATAGCAAGAGAGAGAGAGAGAGAGAGAGAGAGAGAGAGAGAGAGAGAGAATATGAATGGAGGTACAGTAAAAGAAATGAAAGAGGTTGCAGCTAGGGGACGAAGGGACGCTGCAAAGAACCTTAAGTAATGCCTTCCCGTTAGTGCCAAGGATATCAACAACAAATGCTGCGCACATACCGCAGTCTCCTAGGCATAATTAACAAGAGACTCTCTTGGGAACAGGTAAGGAAGATCTGATCATGCGAATGTATGTACCTTACCGCAACTGGCTAATAAACCTTTATGGGTGTTTTAATTAATATGATTGCTCCTTTGTAGTCATTACATTCATTTAGGGAAGAATCTGATGAGTGATTATGATCGTCGTAATTGTATGTAGGAGCACAGATGATTATAGATTGTTGATGCCAACATGCAACGATGTCAGAAAGCAGACTTTGGTATTATTATTTATAAATGTACAAACAGTTATTAAAAGAAAAACTAGTTAAGAGAAATATAAACTATTAGGTGAGACATACAAGGGGCCTACCTGACAGACGGAGTGAGGGCAAATAAGTAAAATAAATAAACAACAATCATGATAATGACGTGACGATGATGATTTATAACTGTAAGATCGTTATCCCTCTCCAGACAGTGACCAACCTGTAACTGCGTCTTTTGATAACGAGTGAATAATTCTGTTATTGTTATTCCGGACAGAACACGGCAGGCAAAATCATGCTGCATCAATATACATCTGACGTGTATACATCAGGACTGATTAATGTTTATCGTGCTGCATTTTGCTGACACTCCCGATTCATTGCTTTTCAAGCGATTTCAAGTGAAGCCCCATTCTAACTTTAACATTTGAATGCAGAAAATCGCTTTTAGTTTTCTGTAAAAGAAAACTATTGTGCTGGCTTTGTCTGTCCGTCCGCACCTTTTCTATCCGCAATCAGGTCTTAAAAGCTACTCAGGCTAGAAAGCTGCAAATTGGTATGTTGATCATCTACCCTCCAATCATCAAACATACCAAATTGCAGCCCTCTAGCCTCAGTAGTTTTTATGTTATTTAAGTTAAAGTTAGCCATAATCGTGCTTCTGGTAACGATGTAGAGCAGGCCACCACAGGACCGTACTTAAAGCTTCATGGGCCGCGGCTCATACAGCATTACACCGAGACCACCGAAAGATAGAAATATTCCCGGTGGCCTTGATTATAAGCTGTACAGAAAACTCGGCTGCGTCGAAGACACTTCGGCGCATTTTATACTCGTTTCTTCAAGTGTTTTATCTGCAAGGCCACAAGCCTGTATACCAAGATGTGTATAGATGCTTCAACGGCTTCCAGCCGCTTTCACCTGTGTAGCCTTCCTGCCGTGTCGTATTTAAAAGGTGCAAATTCTTTCAGGTACACAAAGACTGAGAAGAGAAAATCCGAGGGTGATTTTCAGTTATATTCATAAGGTGTCACTGTCTGACCACTAAGTACCTCATTTCTGGCAATGGCAGTGGTTTTTTCCTGGTGCAAGTCTCTTTCTTCAGTTTATTTGATGTATTAAAAATAGATATTCGTCATATTTTTTTTTAATCTTACGTTACACTTATTTCAAAAGTTTCTTTCTTCAGATTATGTGATTTTTTAAAAATAGGTATTCGTTACAATTTCTTTGTTCAGTTTATGTGATATAAAAATAGATATTCGTCGTATTTTTTAAATTTTACGGTACACCAAATTCAAAAGTCTGTTTCGTCAGATTATGTGATACATTAAAAATAGATATTCGTCGTATTATTCAATCTTACATTACACTAAATCCAAAAGTCTCTGTCTTCAGTTTATATGACATTCTTACAATACGTATTCTTTCGAGTTTTCATATTCTTAAGTTACACTAACCTCCCTCTAATTATTGCTGCAATTCTACAAGCAGCGCTGATTACTGGGGTCACGGCTTAATGATTCTCGCATGAGTAATATTGCTGGAAGGACATTTTCTCTCTTCCTCAACGAAGGCAGTTTTAACGAGCGAACTGGCTCATTCTAGCTCAGCCTCAAAGAAAGAATGTCAATGGGTTTCTTTCAGTAAAGGATGACAGATTTTTTCTTTTATGCAGCAACATCCAGAATAGATAAGATTTTATCGTTCTGGACGAAATTCATCACCGTAATTCATTTTCATGTCCCTTGATCTGTCGACCATGAAAAACACATGAACTCAATAAATGTCTGACGAAAAGTTTTAATCCTTTTTAGTTTTCTGTAAAAGAAAACTATTGTGCCGGCTTTGTCTGTCCATCCGCACTTTATTCTGTCCGCACTTTTTTCTGTCCGCCCTCAGATCTTAAAAACTACTGAGGCTAGAGGGCTGCGAATTGGTTTGTTGATCATCCATCCTCCAATCATCAAACATAACAAATTACAACCCTCTAGCCTCAGTAGTTTTTATCTTATTTAAGGTTAAAGTTAGCCATAATCGTGCTTCTGGCGTCGATATAGGATAGGCCACCACCGGGCCGTGGTTAAAGTTTCATGGGCCGCGGCTCATTCACCATTATACCGAGACCACCGAAAGATAGATCCATTTTCGGCGGCCTTGATTATACGCTGTACAGAAAACTCGATTGCGCTGAAGAAACTTCGGCGCATTTTTTACTTTTTTTTAATATGTTCTGAAAAAACTTCGGCGCATTTTTTACATTTTTTAATATGTTACAGCACACATTCTAACATTTTCTAACATATTTTCAATATTTTTCCTTTGCAGCCACAACACAGCACCTCGGGACTGTTACAGAAGAACCTCGTTATTGTCTTTTGTTCCTTCCCTTAGACACAACATCACGGAGTTTAATCCACCTTTCAGAAGTTGCCGAGAATCACTTTTATCATGTTACCTTATGTATCTAGATTGTGTGTATTGTATTTGTATATTCCATATTATTATTATTATTATTATTATTATTATTATTATTATTATTATTATTATTAAACACACTTGGTTGTGCTCCATATGATAAAAACTTATAGTCGTAGTATCTCAATAGATTCGTCGGCAGTACGGACTCTCGGTGGGTTCTGAGTTCAAATCTCGCTCAGGGTCTAATAGATTTTCACTGCTACACGACCTTACTATTCCAGGTAGATGGGGATGATGGGGGGGGGGGGGGGAGGGGTTGGTTAAATACAGCACAGGTCTATCTGATGAGACATCAGCAGCCAATTACATACCCCTTCAGGTCTCATTTGAATGTAGAGGGCACGGGGCACTGACCATATGCTTCTGTATAGGCAAGCTCAAAAGGAAGATCAATATAATCAAATTTTTACATGGTGTTTGTGCCAAGATGGGTCTTTATATAAAATTGTAAAAATTAATCCTTCATTTAAAAAAAAATTAAGCTGGACACAAAATCAAGAAATGTGAAGCCAGGTTTATATGGAAGGTCAAAGTCATGAAATTTCGGCACGGTTGAAATTCTCTCACCACATATTGTGTATAAGGATTAAAGAGAGCATCTTAAACGAATTTTCGCAAATGGTTAATCGCAAAACAGAGGACACAGGACACCGGACATAACAAACACTATACACCCAGCCCTATACATGACGGGAATAAAAACTTCTTTCATAATTAAAACGAAGGATGGTCTAACAAATTCCCAATGCAGTATAAAATTCCAATTTATTATCGACAAAAGCGTTCAGACAATAGAGTTCAAGCAGGTGTTTTTTAGAATTGTGAGATGCAGTTTAGGTGACCTGAACTATATATATTCCAGGTCACGTACTAGCGGATCCAGTGGGGGTGGCACCTGGGAACGTGTCCCCCCTCTATGAAAAATAATGGCAAAATAATACTACTGAAGATTTAGATAACAATAACATAAATGAGAAATATAAAAATAGGAAAAAAATAAAAAATCTGATATATATATATATATATATATATATATATATATATATATATATATATATATACATACTATAGTGCCTTAGATGATATTCGCTTCTAAAGAAGCACTTTCACGTCATAATCGTCTGGTGCAAAAAATTAACAATGAGTTATTAAGGTTCGAAGTCCTCTGTGTGAAAGCTGGTAGTACAAAAAGCTTTTTCTTTTACAACACCGTAAATAACTCTTCCTACTCCAGAGTTTTACGATCCCTGACAAAACCATCGATTATTCTGTGAGATTAACTTTGTTAGCTGTACTTTCCAGGCCGAGCTTTTCACGATGCACAGAAAAATATTGGTAACAGCACTTTTGAGCTTGTATTTAATGAGAGTTGCCTTGAGATCTTCAAAGAACTGAAAATACAGACGAGAAGAAAGTAACCATGCTCGATCCAAAATCAGGTAAGACATAAAACAAGTTATTCACGAAAGCTGTAAATCATTGCCGGCAAATAAATGGGGACCATCTGTTGGATCGAATGCGGTCGACGGGAGGGCCTCACCAACTGATGAATCAAGACGAAATATCAAACTTTCGTCGGAATTAGATACTCCCACGATATTCTAGGCGGATGCGGAAAAGTACCACCCGATAACAACACTGAACTGTGTCGCTATTCGAAAGAAAACCTTAAACCATTTGACTTACGGTGTTCAAAAGCCTTTGCCACACTATACACAAGCTTTCATTTATCAGTGATGCCCTGATCCTTGAAGAATATATAAAAATCAACCAATAAAATAACTATTATGTTAAATATGACAATATAAAATATATTCGTTTTCTCCCGAAGACGTCGTACAAAAATGAATCACTACAATGCCAGCCAATTAGAACACGGAAGACAACAGAAAATTCAGTAGTTCTCCGCCTCACCTTCAACCAAGCCAACATCAGCTTTTTCGGAGGGAACTTCGACTGCCCAATCTGATAGTGCATGATGAGGGACCATATCAGCCCGAGGATGAGTTTCAGGTTGCCATTCACGATATCCACGTTCCCTGAAAAGGAAAAAGAAAGAAACGAATAATACAGTTTACGAAAGACTGGTTTGCTGGGGAATGTTTGAATTCATTCGTAAAATAGTTTCGTTTACATTTATGGCAAACTACGTGTATGTATGGATATTTGGATGGGTGTACGTATTAAGATGTAGGGTGCCTCTATTAAGCCAATGAAGGGTCAATGTTGTTCATATTAGACAACCAAGTTTCTGATAAAGGTCGAAAAATCCACTTTTTTTCGCAAGAAGGCATTTCATACATACATACGTACACACACACACACACACACACACACACACACACACATATATATATATATATATATATATATATATATATATATAGATAGATAGATAGATAGATAGATAGATAGATAGATAGATAGATATAGATAAGCCTATCTCTTCCTATAATCTAAGTGTTCTACGAAGTTTAAAAAGGCCAATAAAAATACAATATATATATATATATATATATATATATATATATATATATATATATATATATATATAGATAGATAGTTAGATAGATTGATAGATAGATAGATAGATATAGATAAGCCTATCTCTTTCTGTAATCTAAGTGTTCTACGAAGTTTAAAAAGGCCAATAAAAAACAGTATTTACACCAGAAAACCATGTATTTCAAATAACAATACTTTGTACTCCTAATCACTGGTGAATGTGTGTGTGTGCGCGTGCAGAAGCAATCACGAAACCGTACACGTCTGTAAGTATTCTGCAACACTAAATATTGCCGTAAGACATCCAGCACTTCCTCCCGAGTGGGCATGCATGAAAATGCAAATGCAGGAGGCGAATTCCCTTCCCGCACCTTGAAGAATGAAAACGTCACAAGCCAAAGATCTTTGCTTACTCAACGCTGATGGAATGTGGGACATACGCGCGCACGTACATGCGCTCACACACACACACACACACACAAACACCCATGATAGTATATAATAATTCCACGTTGCATGATTTCTTTCCGTTTAAATATGCATATGCTCTCTCTCTATCTTTCTCTTCTGTTACTATTATCATTATCATTACTATTATAATAACTGTACGGACTGAGAATTTTAACGAAAACTCTGATACTATAACAAGCAATGATACCATTTAGGCTTGTGTTGTCGAGGGAACGATAAGCAACGAGTAGCAATAGTTCTAAAATCCTGAAAGTTTCTCTCTCTCTCTCTCTCTCTCTCTCTCTCTCTCTCTCTCTCTCTCTCTCTCGTGCTTGGTTAACGGGGCACAGAGCCTCAAGGATACTTTCTTTTGATCTTTGACTTCTTCTTTCACTCTTAGCAAAAAAAAAAAAAAAGAAATCTCGCGGCTTTACCCTTGTAAAAAAAAAATCACTGTCAGTCATAAAAGTAAACAAAAAAGTTCGCAAGCAAAAAGGATGAAATTTTCATTTGAGCAAGCAATACGTAACTGATCACATTACCTGTCCCATACACGAACACAGGAACAATTAAGAATAGTTTTCTGCTAATTATATTTATGAAAAAAGACTCGTTCGAATTCTTTCCAAATGCTGGAGAAATTTTATTCACGTTGTTCATATAATCGACAGAAACTCTAGACGTATTATTATTATTATTATTATTATTATTATTATTATTCAGGAGACGAACCCTATTCGTACGAAACGAGCCCAAAGGGCCCATGACTTGAAACTCAAGCTTCCAAAGAATATGGCGTCCTTAACTTCAGAAAACCAATGACTGAAATTGCCATTACAAAACCCAAGCGGAAAAACATCAAGCCTGTCTGTAATGACTCGCTTGCTTGCAATCGACTTCATTAGGAAACGCAAGCAAGCATGCATCAGGCAGGTCGGCGAAGGTGAATGCCCCATGAAGTAACAGCAATCCCTTCATGAATTGAAGAGAGAAAAAAAAAAAGCTTTTTCTCGTCATTCAATTATGCGCATTCACTCCCTCACTTGTTCTGGCGGTGAAAAACCTTCGATTAGATAACAAAGGTACTCGATCAAAGCGAATGCCACCGAGACGCCGGCAGCTGTTAAATTGGCAGCTTTCACTTTTTTGCCGAGCGATGAAACACGTCCCACTTGGAACGCCTCTCTTCTTTTAAATCATCCGGAGGCGATCGGCTTTGAGAATTTCGATCGCGTATGGTATTTCCGTTTTCTTCTTCTTACCTTTTTTTTGAATTTCCAGTACTTCGGAAGCAAGATAAAAATGTTGACAGTTGTCTGAGAAGTATTAGTATACGACCATCCCGGTGGTGTAAGTCCTACCTTCCTCCTGTCAAAATTCATTCTCTCTCTCTCTCTCTCTCTCTCTCTCTCTCTCTCTCTCTCTCTCTCTCTCTCATACATAAACACACACACACACACATCCAGTACATTTCTAACGCACTTCAAGAAAGAAAGAACTCAGCAAATCGATTCCTCGGAGAAAAGTTGTTGGCCAATTATGATTTCCAAGAGGGAGAAGAAGAGACGATTTTGCCAGCGGCTGGGAGAGAGAAATTCTTCGCCCTTAGCTTTCAAAGTCACTCGGTGGTAATTTCCTCGTCAACGATTACAACAAAAAAATAAATAATAATGAATTAATATATAAAATAAAATTAAATAAAATAACGGCAGGTGGAGCAGAAAAAATGTATAAATAGCTAAATGGTTTTCGCCGCCTGAGGCCGGAAAAACTATTGCAAATCCCGAACAAAGTACCAGTGACGGCCTCGGGGCTGTGATCATTATCTTCCATTTACAAAGCAAAAAGGATTCCAGGACGATATCTCCCCCCCCCTCCCCTGTTGAAGGGTGTTGTTTCTCATTTCATTGAATCTGGCAACAAAACACCAAACAGAATGGCTAATCTCTCTCTCTCTCTCTCTCTCCTGCGGTTCTCGTGGGAAGTGACTAGCACTACTCTGTATCACAAGGAGGTGGGTCCGTTTCGATTTCGGGAATCATGTACTAAACTTTACCCAAAACTATTCGCTGTAAATATTACGAGTAAGACTCTGAAGCCACCCTTCCCGAGAGGAAGGGAGCAAGCGCATGCATGTATGTATATGTATGTATGTATATGTATAAATATGTATGTATGTATGTATGTATATATATATGTATAATATATAAATATATATATATATACACACACACATATATATATATATATATATATATATATATATATATATATATATATATATATATATATATATATATATATAATGTACACACACATATGTGTGTATGTGTGTTTGTTGTATAATACCACGTTCACAGGGGTGAATCATTGTGTATTTCAAGTTATTCTCTCTGTCTGTCTCTCTCAATCTCTCTCTCTCTCACACACGCACACGCGGGCACACACACACACACACACACACATATATATATATATATATATATATATATATATATATATATATATGTGTGTGTGAGTGTGTGTGTGTGTGTGTGTGTGCGTGTGTGTGTTTGTAGTACAATACCACGCTCACAGGAGCTGAATCGTTGTGTATTTCAAGTTATTCTCTCTCTCTCTCTCTCTCTCTCTCTCTCTCTCTCTCTCTCTCTCTCTCTCTCTCTCTCTCTCTCTCTCTCTCAAAGCTTGTATGTAAATGCAGATGTGCCATTTAACGCCTCAACCTACCTCTCCCTCCTCACCACAACCTCCCCCCTCCCCCCCAACAACCAAAGGAAGGCAATGCAGACTGAAATCACGAAAGGTTGCAGACGATTGAATTCCACTTCCAACGGCTGCACCTTCCCTAAGTGCAAAGTGGCCAAGTGCAATGTTGCAGACCCTAAATTTATTTATTTATATCCTTACACTCTAATTCTAGCAACAAGCTCGGAACGTAAAATGAGTCTGCATAAAAACTACTTCTGCGCATGCGCACGCGAGACCAACTTCTCGAAAAGCTCACCCCCAATCTTCGAGACATTACCTATGGGTGGTTGGCAGCCCTGCTCGAGGTGCCACGTCTAAATGACGCAATCGCAGTGGGTCAAGGACGCCTCTGTCATAACCAGGGGTTGGCCCTGGGGGACCTGGGGAAGAGGGTGGGAGGAGAGGGGCCGATTCACAAGGGTTAGAACCTGGGGAACGGGTTTGAGAAGGGGGCAGAGGTCGCCCGCTGGGGTCAGGAGGTAGCTGAACCGTACAGATGCTCTGGAATCTCGGGGTGTACTTTCTTTCTTTTTTATCCAGAATGATGTCAGCTATGGTCCAGTCATGGTGGTGTCTCGTAGATGATAAACAGGGCGAACCAGATGTTCCCCTCAGGATTGGGTCATCCTTCAGTTTAACGTCTTATTAGTATTGCATGTGCTTTTCGCCTGAATGCTGCATTAATAATAATAATAATAATAATAATAATAATAATAATAATAATAATAATAATAATAATAATAATAATGCTCTAAGAGAGGAAATTTAATTTCCTTACTTTATGAAAGGTAAAATATGAATGCGCACAGGACCACTGAATAACAATAAAAATAAAAGTAATAATAATTCACTTTCCAAAGTCGTATTTACACAGCATTGTACATCAAAAGTCTTTTAAAATTTCTTTTAAAAGTTCCAGGAATGAGAAAGTTTAGTTACTACAATCCGAGACTACTTAATGATTAAGAAAAACAAGCAAGAAACAAGAATAGAGAGAAAAAACACTCCATTTGATGCGAATGGCCATAACGTACAAGAAAGATCTCGTTAACTGTTGAAATCTAACGTCATTAAAAGAAAATATGAAATCCATTAAAAGACAATTATGAAATCTTGGATGAAATCCAAAAGAACGTTTTCATAGATTAGCATGATTCATTGCATTTGAGGTCCACAGCAACATCGTAACAAGGGAAAAGAATTCATGGATTTTAAAACGAAATGGTTCTACCGGGATTTTAGATCTTAAAACAAAATGGTTCTGCTGAAATTTTAAATTTTAAAACAAAACAACGGTTCTACTGAGAATTTAAATTTTAAAACCAAACTGTTTTACTGAGAATTTAAATTTTAAAACAAAATGGTTCTTCTGGAATTTTATATTTTAAAACAAAACAACGGTTCTGCTGAAATTTTAAAACAAAACGGTTCCGCTGAAAATTTAAATTTTAAAACAAAACGGTTCCGCTGAAATTTTAAAACAGAGCGGTTCTACTGAAATTTTAAATGTTAAAACAAAATGGTTCTACTAAATTTTAATTCTTAAAACAAAACGGTTCTGCTGAAATTTTAAATTTTAAAATAAAACGGTTCTGCTGAAAATTTAAATTTTAAAACAAAACGGTTCTAATGAAATTTTAAATTTTAAAACAAAATGGTTCTGCTGAAATTTTAAATGTTACAACAAAATTCTGAGTTTGAGAGTGAAAATAAACACTGATACAGCAGAGAGAGAGAGAGAGAGAGAGAGAGAGAGAGAGAGAGAGAGAGAGAGAGAGAGAGAGAGAGTAAAAATTTTCAATGGCGGCTGAAATCAGAGAAGACTGTTGTCCAAATGCACGAAAAAGTGTATTACGCAGCAATGCAAAAAGTATAGCAAGAACAGCATGTACAATGGCGACGCTGCGGAAATTCTGGACACAAGATACGCAGACGTTTCAGAACAAGAAAAACAAATGAGCAAATATACGAACACACGAAACCCTGCTTCTGTCAGAAGGCAGCCATCTGACAGAACGTCACGTCTCCCAAGGAAAGAGAAATGGAGGAAATGTGATAATTACCGCTGACATTGGCGGTAATAGCAACACCAATTACAAAGGTCGCTGCTAAACGCTAACATTCGGATCTGCAAAGCTCTATTTTTAGGTGAAAGTCTGTTAACAAGAGCAAACAGGAGATGACAAACAATAAACAGGATGTTATTACCAAGAATACACGAGAGAAAAGTAACAAAGAACATCTCTTTAAGTAAATATGTTTAAGATCACTAGCAATGAAAATCAGACTTCTAGTAAAAAAAAAAAAAATACAAAGTGTCAATAGTGATCTGTTGAAACCTTGCCAGATCATTCGTTCTTCCACACTCCAGGGACTCTCGGGCCCCACTGTTACCCATTATCCTTTGCATCGTATTCCCCCCACCCCCTTACAAAATCCCCACCCTCAACAGCCGCCGTCCTTAAAAGGATCAATGAACGATTCTCTTACAAAGCTTAACCCTCGTCATTTATGCAATACCGTGACTTGTAGGATATCTCAACGAACATGATGGATTATTACCAGCCTTCAATACTTTATTTTCTTTATCATACAACGCCTTGGGATCATAAAATAAATGAAAATAGATACAGTTGTGCAACACAGTTCATAACTATTGATTTTAGTAGGAGTTTTCTGTGTGGACAAGCCGAAAGTTTGATTCAGCTAAAGTTGAAACTTATTCGAATCATAAGGTGACAAAAATGAGCATAATCTACAGATATCCCAAACAGCAAGTATAAAGATCCTTGGTTAAAAGACATTTGTGAGAGAGAGAGAGAGAGAGAGAGAGAGAGAGAGAGAGAGAGAGAGAGAGAGAGCAAAACGCTCCCATCAATGAATGCTTAATACGTTTAACATCTGACACGTAATTATGAATTGTGACCGCAGAGTTCAGCATAAAAAAAAAAAGACGCTTAACTTTGATTTACCTGTTAATTACGTGAAAAACTGACATCTGACCTTTAACCTAACCTGATCTTTTTGGTGTGAACTCGAACGTCACAGCATGACGTCTATTATCAATCCTATCCGTTGGTTAAGAAATAGACGATTTGAGTAACAAGGTCGCTCTTGATAAACGACACTAAACGTTTATTTTCATTCGCTCTTAATACGGGACACTAAACGTTTACTTCCACTCGCTCTTAATACGGGACACTAAACGCTTATTTCCATTCGCTCTCTTAATAGACAATGGAAATAAACGTTTAGTATCCTGTATAAAGAGTCAACGGAAATATACGTTTAGTGTCCCATATTAAGAGCGAATGGAAATAAACGTTTAGTGTCCCGTATTAAGAGCGAATGGAAATAAACGTTTAGTGTCCCGTATTAACAGTGAATGGAAATAAATATTTAGTGTCCCGTATTAAGAGCGAATGGAAATATACGTTTAATGTCCCGTATTAAGAGTGAAAGGAAATAAACGTGTAGTGTCCCGTATTAAGAGCGAATGGAAATGAACGTTCAATGTCCCGTATTAAGAGTGAATGGAAATAAACGTTCAGTGTCCCGTATTAACGGGACACTGAACGTTTATTTCCATTCACTCTTAATACGGGACACTAAACGTTTATTTCCACTCGCTTTTAATATGGGAGACTAAAAGTTTCCATTCGCTCATCATACAGAACCCTAAAAATTCATTTTCATAATTTGAATAATCTCAAGCCTCAGGATCAGGTTATAAATAAAGAAATCTTATATAAAATCTTATAGTGCGTTGCTTCTTTGCGAAATCTAAGATGACCCTGAAATGCCAGTCTAAAAGTTGAACTTTTTCTCATCTCAAAATATAGAGAAAGAGGATCACTCAACCAGACAGCGATGGTTAAAAAATCTTATGGCTATCAATGCTTATGGCAGAGAACTCTGTTCATCACCAACTAAATGTTTTAAATCTTCTGGAATAATGTTAGACATTTGCCTCTCTCTCTCTCTCTCTCTCTCTCTCTCTCTCTCTCTCTCTCTCTCTCTCTCTCTCTCTCTCTCTCTCTCTCTCTCTCTCTCTCTCAAACCAGAAGCAAGCCTATTTAAGGAAGGTTCTACTCTTTTAAACAGACACAGTCAACAAATCGTGAAATCTTGTGACCATTTAAATACAATCCTCTCCTTTACATACAAAATTTTCTGCACTATTGAAGAATTAGTAGAACTGCCAAAACACGGTTAGATATGTAAGAGGTTTTACAAAGGATTGGGATCAACCGTTCAGACACAGGGACAGGAATATATATATATATATATATATATATATATATATATATATATATATATATATATATATATATATAGATAGATAGATAGATATATATGTATATATATAAATACAGCTTTTCTTTCTTTAGTAATATATCAATTAAAACAATTTGGCAAATATAACTTTCATTTTAAGACGAAGCAAAAGTATGACTTGTCTACCCACTGGCCAAATATGTACCAATATGTATCAAGGCTTGGAATCAGTCTATACTTCTTCTATGTCTCTTCCGGCAAGCTTTTCTGGACAAAAGGGAAGATTATTCACCTTTCTATCCCTTCCCTTTATTCTAGTCGGCGGACCGTTCCCTTCCTCGTCAGACTTAAGGATTAAACTACGATCCGTCGACTAGAAGAAGTAAATGGAAAGAAACGTGAATAATTTCTCCTTATTCCTGAGAAGCGTGCATGAAGAGAAAATCAAGAATTATATAGTGATTCAAAGTCTTGACAAGAAGATAGTATCTGCAAACAATGTCATTGATCTCAACAGGAATTGCATACGAGAGAAAATATGCCCAAATAGCATTTATATATATATATATATATATATATATATATATATATATATATATATATATATATATATATATATATATATATATAAAGGCAAATACCACGAAGGAAAAACTGAAATAACGGAGTGGTTGCTAGGCCTTTCGACCTTCTGTCCTTTACTTAGCAGGACAATAAGTCGATAGGCCTGGCAACCACTTGTTGTTTCACTTTTTCCTTCGTGGTATTTGCCTTTATTTATACTTCCATCACGTTCCACATCTTCGTGATTCAGTTATATATATGTGGACAGAGAGAGAGAGAGAGAGAGAGAGAGAGAGAGAGAGAGAGAGAGAGAGAGAGAGAGAGAGAGAGATTATTATTACTAAATGTGTTACAACAAAGCTATCTTTATGCCATCCGTAGGGACGTAACAAAATATAATTATACTTTCAGCACCTCAGGGCATAAATTCACCACCAGACGCTGAGCGTTAAATGACGCTAAATTGTCCGGACCGAAAACTAACTCCTGCAAAACGTCCAAATTGTTTTCCTCCCGTGTGCCAGCCGGACACATGGTCCTACCTATGTGTACATCTCGAGGCGAAACTCCTCGGCAGAAGTGCGATGATCTCTTTAGCCGCAGAAAAACAATCGTCGCCGACTTCCTCAAATGCGTTGCTAAATACCCATTCAAGGAAACGTTTTTGCTTCATGCGTAGTTCCCCATGATCCTCCTAAACATTTTCTGTGTTCGTTGCGTTCAAAAAACAATATGCGATAATAACATTTAAGTGAGAGTTTCTTTCCGGCAAAAGTAAGGTAATTCAATACCAGGCAACTTCTCAGGAAGTGGATAACCACACGATATTGCCATATCAAGATGCACGAATTCGATGGCGAGGTGCATTCGTTCACAAAGACAGTCGTCCTAATTGTGTGAAGGACAAGCGA
>JANJGK010000018.1:44342635-44352635 GCA_039081455.1 Macrobrachium rosenbergii | reverse complement strand
TCAGATTTCTTTCACCAAGTTAGGCTGAACTAATTACCATACGGTCAAAGTATGAGTAGAAATTTTAAAAAATAAACATGAAAACATACACACTCCCAGTAAATGCAAACAAAGCAATTTTTTTTATTCAAAATGTATACTTGAAGCAGCAGTGATGGCAACCTTTTGGTGAGAGTATTCATTTGAATAATTTGAAAATATTCAGAAGCCATTTTTTTCGTTGGTAAGGGAAGTACATCAGTTTATGAGGAAGAAAATAAACATCTTTTGATGTTTATTTGTTCATGCAACTATTCGAAAATTAATTTCATGTTTTGAAGTCCTGTAAAATATATCATCCTAAGCCCTTTCAAGCACTTCTGCAAAGAAGGAACCATTCCAGATTAGGGAGTGTAGTCTGATACTAACTGAAATTTGTGGTCATTCCTCTTAAATATACTATCTGCTATTCGAAAATTTAGTCCAATAAACATTCTCCTCTCACGACGTCGAATGAAAAGTTCCACAATTTCTCTTCTGCACATTTATTGTGTCAGGGCACGAACGGAACGAACGGAAATCACTTGGCATGACACCGGTAAGTCTTGCCTCGCCCATGTAGGAACATAGATAGATGTGATTCTCCCGAAGGCAGAGAATGAACTCTCTTATTCACAACTGGACACAGGTAATTTATCACTAACTAACAAAAAGTCTGAGTATCTGTCATCAGTGTAACTAAGCCAATGCTTAAAGGGATGATTCAGTAACCTCGTCCAGGTCTCTCTCTTTGGCCTTTCCACAAGTTACTCCGCCTTCCAACCTGTACTGTAAGTTTGGTTCAGGCAGATTATCTTGTGATATCAATGACACCACATAAGAGATCACGTGCTGTGTCTTTCGCCACTGGATGGCACCATACAATAACTCTTCATCGCATACCCATTTTCTTCATCGAACTTTCACCATTGGATGGGAAACCAAACAATAGCTCTTCCTTGCACATTTATTTTCTTCATCAAACGTCTTTCATCTGTATATGGATATTTTCTCATCTGTGATATCATTACATCCCTAACTTGTTGGCTTTTACATGAAAAGCTTAATACAAAAAATTGAATTAGGTAGGAATAACAATGAGTGTGTAATACCATAGGTGCAATTTCCTTTTTTCTAAAGACTTATATCACATTTGTACCATCTGAGGTTTTTCGTACCATCATATGCCTACCAACCAGGTAATTTCAAATGTGTTTTTCCCAATGAAGCCAAAGTAGCATTTGAATGACCTTGAGCAGTGGTTTGAAGGTCACTTTTGTGCCCTGACATTGTAGAGCATCCATCCATTACGCAATCACGCAGGGTTGCAAGTGACAATTTAGAATACGGGGGTCCTGGTACCTTGGACTCCCTAAACCCGACCCTGGAAAAAGAGTTGCCAATAAAAAGAGAATACACATTTACAGACTTTGGTCTCCTCCTGTTAAGTTACGATGTCGTTTCGTTCGTCCATTTCCTGAGTTCCCTCGAAACCTCTCCTGAGTTCCCTTGAAACCTTTCCTGAGTTCCCTTGAAACCCTTCTGAGTTCCCTTAAAACCTTTTCTGGGTTCCCTTAAAACCTTTCCTGAGTTCCCTTGAAACCCTTCCAGAGTTCCCTTGAAACTTTTCCTGAGTTCCCCTGAAACCTTTCCTGAGTTCCCTTGAAACCTTTCCTGAGTTCCCTTGAAACCTTTCCTGAGTTCCCTTGAAACCTTTCCTGAGTTCCCTTGAAACTTTCCTGAGTTCCCTGGAAACCTTTCCTGAGTTTCCTGGAAACCTTTCCTGAGTTCCCTTGAAACCTTTCCTGAGTTCCCTCGAAACCTTTCTTGAGTTCCCTCGAAACCTTTCCTGGGTTCCCTTGAAACCTTTCCTGAGTTCCCTTGAAACCTTTCCTGAGTTCCCTTGAAACCTTTCCTGAGTTCCCTTGAAACCTTTCCTGAGTTCCCTTGAAACCTTTCCTGAGTTTCCTGGAAACCTTTCCCGAGTTCCCTTGAAACCTTTCCCGAGTTCCCTTGAAACCTTTCCTGGGTTCCCTAGAAACCTTTCCTGAGTTCCCTGGAACCCAATTTTTTTTTATAACACTGAACGCTTCACGTGTAGGTAAAGTCCTTCAGATAATGTTGTGAAAATATAGAGAAGTAGCACCCGAAATCCCATTAAAATATTGACCTTGAACGATAATCAGGACCAGTATCACAAGATTAAAGCTTACTTAATCTGGTTCTATCTAATGTCGATACACGATCAAGTCTGGTTCTGCATTATAAACATTCCCTGTTTCCGTATGCAAGAAGATTCATAAGAGTCTGTCCTTCGCAACGCCCTGCGATCTCTCTCTCTCTCTCTCTCTCTCTCTCTCTCTCTCTCTCTCTCTCACTCTCTCTCTCTCTCTCTCTCTCTCTCTCTCTCTTCTTTACTGGAACACCTGCCATGGCAATCCATAATCAGTCATGGAAGCGCGGGCGTGGTTACCAAATATCGTCTAGTTCGACCACGTAAGCCGCCCACAGGAGCTAGTAAGAGTAGTGCCTGACGCCTTCGCCCACACAAGGCCACTCTCGGAGCAACTCTGGGCGTCCTAGAGTTGAAGGTGGGTCTCGGTTTGCTGAAGAAACCAACTATTATATCAGTTTGTATATTTTGTGAAGAAAGCCTTCGTATGAATTTTATTATAGAGCCGTTTTATGTTTCTTCCGGTGTATCAATAGGTCAAAAATAACTTGATAATAAAATTAAATGCAGTCTCTCTCTCTCTCTCTCTCTCTCTCTCTCTCTCTCTCTCTCTCTCTCTCTCTCTCTCTCTTTGGAGCTCAACATCGTCTACAAAGGAAAATCATTTTCATTTACTCAATTATTCTAGAACTAAAGAATATAATTTATTAGGGAAACTTGGCTCTGAATTATGTCGATAATCAAGTCACTGATGACAAACAAATGTAAAATATCAGAATGTCTGATATAGAAAAATAAGTCAATAAAGGGTGTATATCCGTGAGGGATGTAAAAATCAGGGGAAAAATTTTAGACAGAATGGTGCTGAAGTCGTGTTCACCTTGCTATGTAAACATTCACTTCATTCAGAAAGAAGTAAAACTGTTTTCACTCAAACGCAAGCAATGCTACGTCCATATAACCGGCGATCGTCTGACACCGCGTCATCGGTGACAATGGGTCTATCTCAGTTTCAATAGTGACAATGGGTCTATCTCAGTGGCAATAGTGACAATGGGTCTATCTCAGTGGCAATAGTGACAATGGGTCTATCTCAGTGGCAATAGTGACAATGGGTCTATCTCAGTGGCAATAGTGACAACGAGTCTATCTCAGTTGCAATAGTGACAATGGGTCTATCTCAGCTGCAGTAGTGATAATGGGTCTATCTCAGTTTCAATAGCGACAATGGGTCTATCTCAGTTTCAATAGTGACAATGGGTCTATCTCAGTTTCAATAGTGACAATAGGTCTATCTCAGTTTCAGCAGTGACACTGGGTCTATCTCAGTTTCAGTAGTGACAATGGGTCTATCTCAGTTTCAGCAGTGACAATGGGTCTATCTCAGTTTCAATAAAATGCACCTGAATTCGACAGATGTAAGGGATAGCGTTTTCATTTCGTTCCCAAATTCGAATAAAAAAATAAGTTAAGAAGTTCCAGAAAATATTAAGAACTCGAAATAGGAATTAACTGCGTGCAGTCCGTTGTTGTATTTACATGCAACGCTAAGTTGATGCCTGCACTGTTTTGCATCGTTTAAGCACTGGTACCCCTACTACGCCCAAGGACTGCCCTCTAGCTGCCCACAATGCGTCTCACAATAAATATCAGGGAACTGAACATATGTAATTAAACAGCCGATCTTTGCAGCTAACTAAACTTTGTAGGAGTTCACACAAACAATATCACATGGGAGTTAAGATCGTAATCTCCTTTTCATTGCGCCTTTTCACCATCGCTATCATTATTATTGAAAACTGTACTTTGAAAGTTTAAGAACCTAGATTGCCAGTTTTCTTACAATTGTTCTTTAACTGTTCATCTATCTGTTATAATGTGTTTGCAAAATCGTAAATACATCTAAACCAAGTTCTCATGGCCACTACAGTATTCATTAGACTTTGTCTAAAAGCATACTTCCCTGAACGAGTTTTCTCAAAACTTAATGTAAGACTGATATGCTAGGGGAGTGTAACAAAGAGCCTGCGCGAGAGACCACGCCAATAATGCTTAAGATGGAACCGTTCACCATCTCTCCTTTACGGAAGTCAAGTGTGGATGCTAAAAGGGGATTGAAAGATAAAAGGTTGAAGCTACTGAGATGAACTGTTTGCGTAATAAGGCATAAGAAGATCTGACAGAGTGAGATATGTGGAAATACGTAGAAGAAAGAGTTCGAAAGGTAGCTTGAGCCACAAGATGGATCTGTGTATTCTGCAATGGTTCAGTCATGTGGAAAGAATGGAAGATATTAAGTTAGTGAAACGCGTACACAATTCGGAAATGTTGGGGTAAGGAAACAGAGGAGGATCTGGATCGGGTTTAACAGACTGGTGCCGCAGAAATATGGGAAAGAAAGGGCAAAAAACATTCAAGATAGGGTGAAGGGTGCAATCTATAAGAATTTCAATGCACTGTTGATGAGCCATCTAAATAGGTGTATGAAGCAGCAGCTAATTTGGAAGAAGTTTAACTGCATGGTGTATATCCACAGTTCAAGTATGTATATGCATGTATATATATACATTATATATATATTATGTATTTATACTGTATATAATATATATATATATATATATATATATACTATATATATATATATATATATATAATATATATATATATATATAGAAGTATAGTTTAGGCAGGATATCACAAATTTGTCGATGTGCATTTGTAGACAAAGTCTTCAGTTTCCAAAGACATCTTAAAGAAGGCTGATACAAACTGGTGGAAATGTTTGTTCGTTTGTACTCTCACAAACGTATATAAATTGTAAATTCCTCCCACTATGTATCAGTCCTCCTGAAGATGTCTCAGAAAACTTGGGAGGAAACCGCCTTGGACTTATCGACTTGTATCCAATGTTTCATTTATCCGTGGTATATCTGCACACAAACACACACAAATATATATATAGGACACCAAGAGAGAGAGAGAGAGAGAGAGAGAGAGAGAGAGAGAGAGAGAGAGAGAGAGAGAGAGAGAGACACCTTCAAATACGTTCAACAGCAGAAATCTGTTTTCAATACGCATGCCTATTGAATATAAACGCTTACTTACATCTTTGCAAATAGTTTCCCGAAGTGACACACGAAATGAACCTTTCCAACACCACAAAAGCCAAGGTAAAGCAACACCCTATCACGAACTGCGATGCTATCAAATAATCAACTGTAACTGCGGCAGTGAATAACATTAAGACTGGGTATACTTACGCTAATTCAAGAGACAGTATTAGATTTCTGAATTTAGCAGAGGCATGAGAAAATTTAAGGTTGGTCAATAACCATAGTCTACAAATAAACATATGTATTCTTGCGTTGAT
This sequence comes from Macrobrachium rosenbergii, assembly GCA_039081455.1. Lineage (NCBI taxonomy): Eukaryota > Metazoa > Arthropoda > Malacostraca > Decapoda > Palaemonidae > Macrobrachium > Macrobrachium rosenbergii. Next base: position 44,347,074 of record JANJGK010000018.1, on the reverse strand, counting down.
TCAAACGACAGCAGTAGATTTCTGAATTTAGCATGGGTGAAACAACGTTTAAAGTTGTTCAATAACCATAGTCTACAAATATACATCATATGTATTCTTACGTTGATTCAAACGACAGCTTTAGATTTCTGAATTCAGCAAAGTAAAACAAAATTTAAGGTTGGTCAATAACCATACTCTATAAACATACATAATAATTCGAGTTAACAGTTTCACCTCCAATCTAAAAAAATATCTCGACAGATAATGTATACCGTGAGAAATGAAGTCTTTTTCACTCCCCTTTGTCCGCAAAATTCAATTAATAATTGCATCATATAAAAAAGGCATTTTCTTTCTTCTCTTGTTTTGACCGTGAACTTATAAAACAAAGGATCTCCGTATTCGCAAGATACCAGGAAATGGGCGTAATTTACTTGTTTGACAAATGAATGAGATCTCATGGATAACAATATTTGTCATGTTTTCGCAAAATAATAGGGGTCGTAAATGGGAATAACAATTCGTCCGTTACTGTCATGATTCTCCTCTCTCTCTCTCTCTCTCTCTCTCTCTCTCTCTCTCTCTCTCTCTCTCTCTCTCTCTCTCTCTCTCTCTCTCTCTCTATATATATATATATATATATATATATATATATATATATAATAAATAATAATAATAATAATAATAATAATAATAATAATAATAATAATAATAATAATTACGCGAGAGTATTCAAACAAGAAAATTATTTCTTCTTTAGTTTCGATTTTATAATTAATCTTCTTTTCTAACTTCAAACGACAGTTTCCAGCTGAGAATCCGTACCAAAATTATGCTGATAGAAAAGTTTCTATTCACAAAATGTACGCGCTTAAGGGGAAAAATTAAAAAATCTTAAAAATCAGACAAACACGTACGTAAAGGATTACTCACTTCCACTAGTTATACTCTAAAATATAAGAAGACAATTAGTAAACATGTAGAAATCATCTTCTAATTCCTCATGTTGCAATGACCTGGCAAACTACTGCTCACACAGTATATTTCTGCACAAGTGAAAAAGCCGCTTTGAGACTCCAGTACAGTCACTGATTTTTTTCCTAATGGCTCGCAGAAAACTGCATTTTTCACAGTGGAAGTTTTTGTAATAACTATCGATGTTTGGTCTATTTACTTGTTCAGTTTAAGAAATCCACGAAAAAATTGGCCTCAATGGACCCAGTCCATTTATTTATTGATCTTTCTACTGTCATCTTCTGTGATCTAACAACGTCAGAGAAATTCTTTGAAAGGTTCAAAAGGATATTATTCAGTCATATAACACCGATATTTTGTACCGTCGCACCTACAAATACATAATTACACTGGCTCCAAGTCATATAGGTGCGAGATATCAATCAATTTCAGATTTTCCAACTTTTTGTCTTCCATTACCTTCACTTTCAATGGTAAAACTTTACTTTAGTTGCGCGGCAAGATCTGGTTAGGTCGCGACCTGACATTATAGGAAAGGTTATGTCTATTTATATATGAGGAACCTTTCCGGTCGGCGACTGGCGGGAATCTGGCCGCGCAACTAAATTAAAGTTTTACCCTTTCATTATTACTTCAGATGGTCAAACTATTAATTAGGTAAAGAATATGAAGTTATCTAATCGGACTTCAGTAAATTTATAACAGTACTGCTGAAAGCTAAGGGAACTCTATTCTCCATAAGACAAGGCAGGGTTTTGATGTGGAAGAAGCTATTGTTGAACTTGGTGAAGAAGAAATTTCTAGTGGGTTTGAGAGTTTTCAATGACGTCATTCAAGGAGAGTTGTGAGTGGTCGTGATGCTCGGCCTAAAAGAGACTCCCTTAACTTCAAGAAGAATGTGTGCCCAAGATAGAACACTACTAACCATTTCAGAGAGCGCGAGTCATCGTTTTTCTCAAATATCTTTCAAACTAATTATTTGATTGAAATGGTACTTTGACACAGTGTACAAGACACCTCTCGCTAATTTTTGGCAACATAGTGCATTGTCAAATGGTTTTAGTTAAGGGCGTTTACTCTTGACTTACATGGTGTTGCCAAGCATCGCTAAGCTATGCATTCGAGCATCCATTATCCCCATCCTGTCCCTCGCTCTCCCTTCCCCTCCTCATCCCCCCCTCAATCCACTTTCCTGGCCTCCCCAACTCCGCCCCCCCTTTCCTGTCTATGGGGGTAGCGGACGTTCGATTGCGTAGATTAGTCCCGCTGACTCATACGACTTTGCCTTTAAAACTCAAGAGTAAACGCCTTAACTAAAACCATTTAACAAATGCACTATATCACCAAAAATAATTAGTTTGAAGGATATTCGAGAAAACGATGACTCGCGGTCCCTGAAATGGACAGTAAATGATTTCCCAATACCAAATAAGGCTTTTACATGGCTATTATTCATCACTGTAACAGCACCCACGCGCTCTGATAGTTGGCGTTCAAAAACAAACGATAATGACCCTCTCAGATTGGGCGGTACAAGCAAACACACACACATAAAAAAAGAGCATCAGCCTGGCAAATTTTGGATGAACTAAAAACAAGACAGTTTCTGTAAACTGTAACCTTTAGTCTACATTTTCATCTGCTCATGTGTGGTTAAAATACACGAGTTGCCATTTTTCAAAGTGATTAACATTTGTGTTAGTGTGCTTAAAGAATGTGAGTTACAGTTTTCCAAACTAACTTGAATCTAGCTTATGCATCTGATCCTATTCTTGTAGTAACACAAAGACAACATCCCAAGGTCGGGAAAAAAAAAAGGGGGGGGAAGGGTGATTCTGCCTGCCCAGATGACCCTGCTGCTCAAAAATGACTAAAAGCTAAGGGCCTGGACAGCTGTCAAGATGCCCAGAATGACAGAAACAACAGCGACATACCAGCAGACACAGCCCCTGGATAGTTTTCCAAGGTATCTGCTACGGTATCTAAATTGAGAAAATCGCCCCCACAAAAAAGTCAAGAGGTATGCCAGCAAAACTTAATCACAAGAAACTTGAGGAGTTAAATATCCCTTCTGGCGACGCAGAGACAAAAAGTTGGAAAGGAAGTAAGCATTTAGGTACAAAATGGTCGTACAAAAATATATGGATTACTGTTATCATACCTTCCCTCACTACCACACCACCCCCTCCAAAAAAAAACTAAGCACCTGTTATGGTAGTCTAATAGAAAATTGGATTTCTCTTGATCAAGCCGATAGCAAAATGGTAAAAAAAAAATCAGACCCAAATTTTCACCTTGACACACTGACAAGCAGATCTGTAAATGAAAAAACAAAAAATACACGATTACTGAATTCTTTCAGTCCCCTTCTTCTGGGAACACCAAAAAAAAAAAAAAAAAAAGAAAATAAAAAAAAATCAAGGAGCCAACGCCTATCTTAGCACTCCATAATCAGTAACGGCGAGGAAAACATTGAATATTGTCCAACCAAAAGATCATTGAAACATGAAAAATACCGCGATAATCTGTTACAGCGAGAAATTCCTAACACAAAAGAACTAGGAATACACGAGTGGAATTCGTGGGAATTTACGTGACGGCCCAAAGGGGCACCAGCAATTAGCAGTTTCCAGTTCAATCAGTTCCGACAACCTCGCAAAGCAAAGTTCCCACGATAGTGTTTGAGAAGAAGAGGAAGGCTATTTTCATACCAGATATTAGACCTGAACTTCATATTTTTTCCCTCTGCTCTATTTACGCACAGACGATGCAGACAATCAAAGAGGAGTCAGTATCGCAGAACCAAAAAAATTACCCTAGTTATATAATAATAATAATAATAATAATAATAATAATAATAATAATAATAATAATAATAATATTAATAATAATCATCATCATCATCATCTTTATTTCGGCTCAGGCGCCATATACATGGAATAAACAAATACAATGCACACAATCTAGATACATAAGGTAACATGATAAAAATAATTAACAGCAGTATCCACACAGTTGCTGAAGAAATAAAAAAAAATAGAATTCATAATAACGGTAATGACAGCAATTATATGGAGAATAATAGAAAAAAAATTAAAAATGAAACAATAAAAAGTACAGATTGCAGACGATTAATTTCCAGCTATTATTACATAGAAAGCATGGATTTCACGGCAACCGTTTCCATCCTATTCAAAGGTTTCGGAGCAACTTCTTGCGAGTGAAATACCTCCAAACGGCTTGGAAATGAATTCCTTTCAGCTTCCGAAACGTCAGTAAACTTCCACGTCAAAAAAGGATTTAATTCAAATTCGGGTAGACATAGCTGAATTAAAGATCAAAATCAGAAGTAACCGGCGATTCAGATACATCTCACAGTTTTCCGGAAAACACAGACGCTTATAACAGTAATTCTTCAATCAAAAAATAAAATTGTTATTACCGGCACCGGGTCGATAAAACCTAGCAATTAACTAAATTCT
>JANJGK010000018.1:44337635-44340135 GCA_039081455.1 Macrobrachium rosenbergii | reverse complement strand
CACGTTAATGACATGAGAGGGGGTTAAGAATACCTCTCTCGTGATTTTACAGCTTCTCTCTGAAAAGCTACGGACTCACGGCAACAACAATGTATCGTAAATTCAACCAACCTAACAATAACATTACACGAGACCAATTTTATTACGCCATTATTACCTACTTAGCCTATTTTGCGGTCGAAAAAAAACAGCCCGTATTTTTAGGAGCGCGTAATAATACCCAGGTACGTTCTGGTAGTTTCCAATGCTACGTGAGATATGTGTGGAATTCGGAACGAGGCATCTTGGGTTATGTCTTAAATTATTCAATATTTTTGTTGCGCTGTGTACTGAACTTTTATAAAAAACAGAAGGGATCTCAAGTATATGCTTTTTGTATTTACCAGAACTGTTAAAATATCGTTTTTCCACTTTCTGCTGAAAAACTGAGCACGAAACATCAAGTAAAATATGCGCCGAAGTTTCCCTCGGCGCAATCGAGTTTTCTGTACAGCGTATAATGATGTAAGAAACACTCAGCCACGGCCTATGAAACTCTCAGCAGCGGCCCATGAAACTTTCAGCCACGGCTCGGTGGCGGCCTGTGCTGTTGGCACCTATAGCGGTGCCAGACGCACGATGATGGATGAACTAACTTTAACAAATACAATCAAAGCTACTGAGGCTTGAGGGTTGCAATTTGGTATGCTCGAAGATTGGAGGGTGGATGATCAACATACCAATTTGCAGCCCTCTAGCCTCTGTAGTTTTTAAGATCTCAGGGTGGACAGACAAAGCCGTCCCAATAGTTTTCTTTTACAGAAAACTATCAACTCAAAACCGCAAATTAAACAGAGGTAGCATGATTTTGCTATGAAGTTATGAGACCCAAAAAACTGATCAAAGTTGTACAAAGCTGTACCTGTATCGTTTGTATTTCATTTTCCGTCACATCATAAATGGTTTAAAACTCACAAAGAGAGTCATTTTTTATCATCGCACTACACATACACACAATCAGACACAACATACACACACAACCACTCACACACACACAACATCACACAGAATGAGAAAAATGAACATGGCCAATGTGGCTCATGGGATGAAACTACGGAAGCTTTGAGTCATTCCCACTGTTTTCCCCTCTTGACTCGTTCTTTTCCCTTCCCCTTCCAGTTTTTGTTATGTCCATTGGGTAATGGCTTGCGTGTTTTCTTGATAAATGGCGCAGTTCGTATATCTAACTAGTTATCTACCTATCTTTACCTTTCCCTGGATATATATATATATATATATATATATATATATATATATATATATTTTATAGATACATATGTGGGTGTGCGTAATACTATATATAAATATATTATAATTATATATATATTATATATTATATATATATATATTATACTATATATATATACTATATATATGTTACAATTTTCGTGTGGAATTCTAATAAAGGTAAGTGGGATCATCATCTTTAACACAGACCATATATAATATTATATATATTACATAAATATATATATATATATATATATATATATATATATATATATATAGCTATACATATATATATATATATTACAGGTATATATATAATATATATATATATAATACATACACACATATATATACAGTATATATATACATATACATATATATATATTTAGAGAGAGAGAGAGAGAGAGAGAGAGAGAGAGAGAGAGAGAGAGAGAGAGAGAGTGTGTACGGACAGGAAAGTCAAACCCGTTCAGAACGCGCACCATTTCTAGTGATACTCTGTCAAGTGTCCCATGAATCCCCCGGTAACCACAGATCTATTTCCGGCAAACTCACTTTCCATTTCGTTACAATTCTCACTTTCTCACACGTCTCGTCACTTTTTAGCTTTCTGTAAAGAAAACTATTGTGCCGGCTTTGTCTGACCGTCCGCAATTTTTTCTGTCCGCCCTCACATCTTAAAAACTACTCAGGCTAGAGGGCTGCAAATTAGTAATGGTGATCATCCACCCTCCAATCATCAAACAATACCAAATTGCAGCCCTCTAACTTCAGTAGTTTTTATTTTATTTAAGGTTAAAGTTAGCCATAATCGTGCTTCTGGCAACGATATAGAATAGGCCACCACCAAGCCCTGGTTAAAGTTTCGTGGGTAGCGGCTCATACAGAAGTATATCGAGACCACCGAAAGATAGCTCTATTTTCGGGTGGCCTTGATTATACGCTGTAGCGGCTGTACAGAAAACTCGATTGCGCCGAAAAACTTCGGCGTATTTATTACTTTTTAGTCTACGTGTATATTTTCAGAGGGATGAAAATACAACTCAGTAGTGTTTAACGTCTAATTCTGTACGTGGAAATGTCAGCATATGCAAATGAGTCCTGTCGCAAGTGTTTCAAAGGAAAACAAACCGTTAATGAAACCTCCCTTCCTAAGTGACAGGGGTTCCGTCAACACAGAGGAAGACGGAGAATTCCACATTCGAAAAGTGAAGGGTATGAAGGACTAAAA
>JANJGK010000018.1:44321064-44337535 GCA_039081455.1 Macrobrachium rosenbergii | reverse complement strand
CGAGAGAGAGAGAGAGAGAGAGAGAGAGAGAGAGAGAGCATTTATTCAACATCTCGTGAGAGAGAGAGAGAGAGAGAGCACTTGTTTACATCTAAGGAGAGAGAGAGAGAGAGGGGATCATTTATTCACATCGAGAGAGAGAGAGAGAGAGAGAGAGAGAGAGAGAGAGAGAGAGAGAGAGCACTTGTTTACATCTAAGGAGAGAGAGAGAGAGAGAGGGGGATCATTTATTCACATCGAGAGAGAGAGAGAGAGAGAGAGAGAGAGAGAGAGAGAGAGAGAGAGAGCATTTATTCACATCTCGTGAGAGAGAGAGAGAGAGAGAGAGAGAGAGAGAGAGAGAGAGAGAGAGAGAGAGAGAGAGGACTTGTTTACACCTAAGAAGAGAGAGAGAGGGAGCATTTATTCACATCTAGAGAGAGAGAGAGAGAGGGTGGGGGGAGGAGGAACTGCAGTTTAAGGATTTTACTTTATTTCTTAATATATTTCTGCATGAGCCAAAGGATAAGACGCGTCTCCTTCAACTCCAACATATTTCTCACTCAATTATGGACAATTATGCAAAAGAGGATACAGGACGATTATCCCATTAGGATTTAAAGCGATAAAGTGATGAAAAAATACGCCTCAGGAATAACTTCTAAAACTGATATTCTTGCGGTTTTAAAAAATATGTGACTGATGATTAAATAACCTTAAGTGTTTAACAGGATTTGAAAATATGTATGACAAACAATAGTGTTTCAAAAGATGAAAATGAAACAAAACAGAAATAAATTTGTTCAACCAGTATAGTTTCCCCTCTCTCTCTCTCTCTCTCTCTCTCTCTCTCTCTCTCTCTCTCTCTCTCTCTCCTCTCTCTCTCTCTCTCTCTTCTGGTTTAATCATATATGATGCCTTTATGCTTTTTCCACTACCTAACTCAACTGTGACACATGGAATAAACTGCCACCAGAAGTTATCAACAGCAACAGTGTGGAAAAATTTAAAAGAAAGCTAGACAAAATCATGAGAACACTGTGAATGAACAGTAAAACCTGCTCCTAGAGATAAGTGAGCACATGATGTCTCCTCGGATGGACTAAAAAGTCCTTGAGATATCCTAATCCTTGTAACTCCTTGTAACTGTTACTTTTGCCAGAACATTATGTCCTTACATTGGCAAAATAAAGTCCTACACTGAGTAGATCCACTAAAAACTGCGGTCTCGCTTACTACAACAAGCCAAAGACAAGTTATTTAAATTCTAAGTTCTTCGGCGATGAAAAAACAAGTTCAACTGCTGTAATAAGATCATGATGACAGATGGGAACCAGGATGATGGGGCAATGATTGTTTGTATGGAAAGCAGTGGATCTGTAAGGCATTTGGCAGTATTTGGCAGTGAATATTTCGCACCATGTTGGATGTGAAAAGGTGAGTCACAGAATAAGTGAAGCGCGAAAAAAGGCAGTAGACTGAGCGCACAAGACTGGCAGGAAACTTGAAGTGTCTGTGAAAGCCTGTGTTAGGATGTATGTAGGGCGCTTGCTAAGCCAACTTTCTCTGTGGAAATACGAGTGAAGTTGAATGACAACAAGAGAAAAGGTAAATGATAAATGCTGGTAAAAATCAAATGTTCAACTGGAGTAAGAATTATAAAGGGGTAAGATATCTGAATACTCTGGAACAATACACAGGTCAGCGTAACTGAAAGGGACGGATCATACGCCAGAAGTACGATTATGGCTAACTTTATCTTAAGTAAAATAAAATAAAAAAAAAACTACTGAGGCTAGAGGGCTGCAATTTGGTATGTTTAATGATTCGAGGGTAAATGATCAACATACCAACTTGCAGCCCTCTAGCCTCAGTAGTTTTTAAGATCTGAGGGCGGACACAAAAAGTACAGACATAAGAGGTGCGGACGGACAGACAAAGCCGGCGCAATAGTTTTCTTTTCAGAAAACTAAAAATCCTTAAATTGCATGTGTGTCTGCACTCGTGCCTAAGAATTCTGAAAGTATTCCGAAGTGACAAAATACAAAAATGTAGTCTCTTGAAAAAGGCTAAGTTACAACCTAAAGAAGAAATTCCACTGAAGGCAAAAAAATGGAAGACAATGGAATGGCGAGAAAAATGACACCTAAAGAAAAGAACTTTATCTTTTTTCAAGCAAAAAAAAAGAGAGAGATGAAAATAAAACTTTCACTCTCACTCAGAACCTTGTGAACTCCTACAGTTTGTCTGACTCGAATCCCTTCCCTTCGTGAGACTAGGCCTATATAAAACATGTGCCTACTTTGTTACCTGCCTGGAATGCTGAATCCCGTGTTTATGCCTCCCATAAGATAATGATGGCTGCGCCAGGTGCCACCTCATTAGCGACTATTCAAAGTGGTCTTACCGTTTGAAGTTACGCAAGTTCCTCTGCTCTGTGATGCCCTTAGCTCGATCCAGAGAAACATTACGCAACATCAGGTCGCCGCTCTGAGTTTACTTTTCTTAAAACCAAAACTCTTCACCAGCCCCAGTAACTTCTGTAGGCAGTCTTTGTAAGTTGTTCTCGGTGACACACGCACACACACACACACAAACACACAAAAACACACTCACTAACACATACGTCATCGTGGAAATCAGCAGTTACCTTCTTGCTTAAACTTGCAGCTGAACATTCCCAAGCTTCTCTTATCGACTGGCCAACAGAGGTGTTAAATACCCAAGGGTACACATCACATCTTTTCTTACCAGCAATATACAATCTCAGGATGCTTCCCAGGGGGGAATCCAAAAGGCTTTCAGCAAAATAAAGGTCCCCCACTCTAAATCCTTAACAATCAAAGCATTATACACACGAGTTTTGTGTGCATACTTACAGTACATGTATACATAAATACATATATACAGTATATATATGTATATATATTAATATAATATATATATACATACATATTATATATGTATATATATTAATATATATATACACACAATATATATATATATATATATATATATATATATATATATATATATATATATATATATAATATGCATAAAAGTATTACGTGAGTGAATTGTGGACTTCAGGACCACCTTGTCTCTTTCAGCGGGAGCAATTAACCTCTATAAAAAGTAAATAACTCTATTGTACACTGGAAATGTCCTATTAACATAATCCTCCATTATTCTGCGACAATCCTCTGGAAATTTAAGCAGATAAACATCTCTTTAAGAGTCCTTGTTGCCTAAAAAAAAAAAAAAGAGAGAGACACTATTTCTGATGACATCGTCCTTGAGAGAAGAATAAAAATAATCTACCCCATATCTTTCTCCTTGTCTGGGTCCTCAAGAAGAGAGTCCTTTCTATTTCTTTTCAATTCTCTTCTTTCTTGTCAGCTAAGTAAAAGATAAACGCCTCTCTCTCTCTCTCTCTCTCTCTCTCTCATCTTCTCTCTCTCTCTCTCTCTGGGTCGTTAGAAGATGATCCTTTCCATTCCTATTGCAATTCTCCTTTCGCTCTTGTTAACTGAATCTCTCTCTCTCTCGTCTCTCTCTCTCTCTAGCTGAGATGATCCTTTCCATTCCTATTGCAATTCTCATTTTGCTCTTGTTAACTAAATCTCTCTCTCTCTCTCTCTCCTCTCTCTCTCTCTCTCTCTCTCTCTCTCTCTCTCTCTCTGTGGGTCGTTATAAGATAATCCTTTCTATTTTCTACTGCAATTCTCTTCTTTCTAACTTGTTAGCTAAGTAAAGGATAAAGCTCTCTCTCTCTCTCTCTCTCTCGTCTCTCTCTCTCTCTCTCTCTCTCTCTCTCTCTCTCTCACGATCCGTTCATATCCACCACCAGAGAAGGGCCAAACTTCTTTATTTTCACCACACGAAAAGGCGAAACCTTTACAACGGGTTACCTAAAAGGTCTTCTTCCCTCCCTAATACCTTCGGCTCACGGAACATCACAAGGTAGCTGCTCCACAAAGTAACCAAGGCAGGAGTGGAAAGATGGAAGGTGAACCGTAACCAAACACTCACCCAATTAATGATACGTAACGAAAAATGGGCCAGGTAGAGATCGTGGCTCTAATGTCTTCAGATTTGATCAGAGATTGCTGGTTTCAGGGGGTAACATCTTGCGTAAAGAAGAAGCGTGTCTTTTACGGGCTGGGTAGAATAGAACCAGTTGCAGTAGGAGAGGGGTGCTAATACAGAAATGAGTGACGGAATGTGATAATGAAGTAGTGTATAGTACTGTTACTACTGTTATTCGTAACAGGCATACATATGGAGTCTGCTCCGACAGGAATTCCAATATCAACCTTAAGCAACCGTTTACACAATATGATGGTCAGATATAGAAGAGAAAACAGCTAAGATAACTACATTAAACAAAGGTTAAATAAGAAAGGAGCACAATAAACATAAAGTACATTATGGCATACATAAATAAAGCTGCGAAATAAACCTGAAAAGTTAACGGCAACTGGGCATGGGGCATTCAGGAACCATTACAGGCTTTTGTTAAACCGAAAACCGAAGTCCACCAACATCCTTAATACTGCCAGATTTGAGGATAATAGAAAGTGACTGTTCTTCATAACCTTTTCTGCCAGTTTTGCTGCAAAGGGAATAAAAACCTCTTGTGCTGATTTCTGAGAATGGAGTCAGATGTTGAAGGCTACCTCCAGACAAGTGATAAAGTTGACGTCAGATGGTCAAAAGGTTACTGCCAGCGAGGACAATCATGATCACCTTCTCTGGAAGAAGTCCACAAACTCGAGCTACTTTGTAGATCAGTAAATAATTGCAACATACTGTATTGCAATTATGTTCATGATTAGCGACCCAAAAAACTTCATGACGCCGTTTGAAGCAACCGAAATATTAAATATGCCCAGGATGCTGTTTGACATTCAGTCAGGAGACCAATATTCCACCACTGGTACCGAAAATGAAGTAATTAACGAACAGTTTTACGCCTGAGGCACATCAGATTAAGAAAATTGTATTGTGTGTGATTCCCGTAACCTGTGGTACTACACTTTCTGTGAGTCGTAAAAATGTTGAAGATGCTGCAATATTCATGAGAGATCGCCGGTCATCACTCGTGGAAAAATCTGATGAAATTGTAGAAAGCTTTCCGAAGGTGATGACTAAAATGATTACGATGCAAGAGAAACTGTTTTCTCCATAAGAGTTACCTGATTTCCGTAACGGCTAAAATCTTCCACCAATTTCACAGCAATCATTATCAGAAATTTAGAGTTTTTGTCCACTGAAAAGGACTTAAAATACTCAGATTTATGCCAAATCTAATAGTTACAAAATTGGAACACTTCTATCTTAAATAAGCAGTAAAGTTCTTGGGAACAGGCAGAACGTATTAAGAGGCCAGATTCGGAAATAAGCACCTATTAAATGCAGACAAATACCGCTTTCAATAATTAAACCCCACACAATCAATGGGGTAACTGACGTAATATCCGAGTGGAGCGACAAACACGACAGCATTAGATCACATTGTCCCCCGCACGGTTATTACCGCAGTAATTACCTTAGTTAGGGTTGCATTGTTCCTCACAGAAAACGAGATATCGGCATAAGGTTGCCACAGCCTTAGAGACTGTCGGCTTTCTACCTCATTACAATTTATCATCTATTATGTTCTATTCACATTCTTTTATCCACGATAAACAGCCTCCGCCTAGGGTCGAGGACGCCTATAACAACAGCCGTTACAGCATCGTCATCCCATTGTCTTCTTCGCTACTCTGGCGGTTGAGACTTGTGGACTTCTAGAATTCGAGATGATGTTTGCAAGCGGGGAAACATATTCGTTTTCATTCACGAGATATTTCATGTTTCAGCTTATCTATTCCCGACACATCTTCCGGCATTCTAAACGTATAGTAATAATACTTTTAAAAATATAAACGACAATTTTTCTTTTTGAAAAGTATTATTACTATATACGTTTCGAATGCTGGGAGATGTGTCGTGAATAGATAAGTTGAAACATGAAATATCTCGTGAATGAAAACGGATATCGTCCCCAGCTTGCGGACATCATCTCGGAGCGGTAAAAGATCCTAATGCATTAACCATTGAAACCTCTTCTAACACCAATGATCTCAGTCATTCGAGGCAAATACTTCCCTTATCTTAAAAAATAAAATACGTAATTTTCTTTAATAAAAAAATTAGCGCAATTAGAAGGGATCCAAGTGGCATAACCGTCATATTACCAGAAAATTAACATATATCTGCACACTTAGTGACATTGCTTCAGTGATATTTTAAACGTAAGCGACAGGCAAACACTTTAGACCAATCCGTAACATTTGATTTGATTTTTTTTTCCAACGTTCTGTGTATTCCCAAATTATTATAATCAATAAGTTCCTCCCAGTGAAAACTAACGCACAAAACACTGCCAGACATCTGTTCTCTATTCATTCATCTTTCACACGCCAAAAGACGTTTCAACCTAACTTCATCTCAAAGGTTAGATAAAATTTGCCTGCCTTTGCCAAATGACACTTGAACACTCAAGGCTTTTAATATGCCGGTGACTTTCATCTCCATCAAGCAGAAACTGTTTTAATGGCCCTTCGCCGAACGAAATGCCGAATACTTAGAAGTGTACTCCAAGAACAAACTTTTCTCAGTGATAAAGTGATCAGGGCAGTTGGCAGCCTTTCAGAGATTGTTCAAGACTGGTGTCGCCAACGTATCATTACGCATCATCACATACGAAGATTTCTGACGTTTCTGAAGCATATGATTCGAATCTAGGGGGCATCCGTCCTAACTCGGACTCTATTAAGACAACATGAGTTGGTGAACTACACTCACAAGGGTTTTTTGAAGAATTCTGACGTTAATGGCGGAATATCATGCAACTTTGGGGCGTTTATCCCAACTCAGAATTTATTAAGATGACCAGCGTTGATGAACTGCAATGAAGGGTTTCTGCGAGTTGAGCCAACTAGCCTTTCAGTTACAGTCCAACTGATTAAAGTGGAATACGAACCGCGATCCATCTAGACTTAAATCTCTCTAAGTAACAGGATGAGAAACGAACATGGCACCTTGCCAACGGGAATTCCACACCCACTTCGTCGCTTCCCTAATGTTTCAAAAGCAATCGGTTCAATAAAAATTGCAGCTCTGCTTGATTACCCAGTTTTTGAACGTGGTGTCTTGTTGGGGCCAGATGAAAAAGCAATGGGAATGAGGCTTCTTGTATATAAACGTTTCCTACTTAATTCTAACTAGCAAAACCTTTAAAATTATCATTATCATTGGTAACGATGGTGAAGAATTGAAGTAAGAACACCTTACTTTCCTAATAAAGCTTCCCAGACACAGCAAAAACTAGCGCTAGTTAACAATCTCCTTTAAAAAATCAAATTAGACTCAAGGAGCAGCGGATACATAAAAATGTATCAAGCAGAACATTACTTGTGATGTCACAGTGACATTTTAACGGCGTTATTCAAGACAGAAGCTTTTACATCTTGCTGAGAGAGAGAGAGAGAGAGAGAGAGAGAGAGAGAGAGAGAGAGAGAGAAGAGAGAGAGAGAGAGAGAGAGAGAGAGAGATTCTCTTAGGCCCACCCTACTTAAACCCTTCCTCTGATAAAGGGAAGGAGTTCCATCGCGCATAATTTCTTCATAAATAACCAGCTGTTCACTCGCAGCTACCGCCAGGCAGGACGATTTGTATGCACAAGGAGCCGCCATGAACACACATGATCAGCTAAAACACGTCAATGCCGAACGACATTGGTGAGCTTTCTACGACAAGACGGACAGAGAAATGTAAACATCTGGCGTCGCGTTCTCTCGGGACTTCGTTACGCGGTATTAGCGAAATGTGCAGGAGAGAAATTCTGACAGTCATTAGTTCCTGCTTAATGAAAACGAGGCCTTTCTCGTGGCCGTGTTCAGGTGGTTGTGAGCAGTTCCTTCGTTAATACGGTCACTTTCTTGACAAATTAAATATTTCGGAGTTCCGGGTAAATGCGAACATTTTTTTGTTTCTAGTTATTATATTTATATATTAAACTCCGTAACAATGTGAACAAGTTACATACACAGTCAGTGTGGACTGCGAAAACTTTCTCCAACAATAAATTGCAAATTTGTTTACTTTAATTTTTGCAAAACATTTTATAATGATCAGTGCGATACCACGAAAACCCTCGTTTGGATATAATAAAAAAAAAGAATCGAGCTGAATTACGAGGGTTCGAAAAACATACCCAAACACAAGACATTGAAAAAAAAACAAGTAAAAAATGCGCCAAAGTTTTTGTTCGGCGCAATCCAGTTTTCTGTACAGCCGATACAGCGTATAATCAAGGACACCGAAAATAGATCTATTTTTCGGTGGTTTCGGTATAATGCTGTATGAGCCGCGGCCCATGAAACTTTAACCGCGGCCCGGTGGTGGCATGTCCTATATAGTTGCCAGAAGCACGATTATGGCTAACTATAACCTTAAATAAAATTTTAAAAACTACTAAGGCTAGAGGGCTGCAATTTGGTATGTTTGATGAGTGGAGGGTGGATGATCACCATACCAATTTGCAGCCCTCTAGCCTCAGCAGTTTTTAAGATCTGAGGGCGGACAGAAAAGTGCGGACAGAATAAAGTGCGGAAGGACAGACGGAGCCGGCACAATAGTTTTCTCCAACAGAAAACTAAAATCTTTGCCTAACTAAAAGTATTGGAACTTATCACATGCCAGCAAGGCATTTGAGTTTCTATCGTCAGGAAATCGTACTCAGGACCAACAAACACTTCACGCCATTTTGGTGCCCTTTAATCCTCACGGGTCCCCGAAAGCGTAAGTTAAACTCCTTTGATTAAAAATAGTGCCAGACGTACTTTTATTTAAAAAAAAAAAATTTAATTGGGGATTTATAAAAAATGCAGACCTTTAACTGCACCGGAATACAATGATACTTTCTGAATGTCAGAAGGTACGGCTCCGTTGCATTTGTTGCATTCCTCCAACTCTCTCTCTCTCTCTCTCTCAGTAACTCACGATTAAACTGTAACCTTTTAGGTAATGTACACCGTTAGAGAGAGAGAGAGAGAGAGAGAGAGAGAGAGAGAGAGAGAGAGAGAGAGAGAGAGAGAGAGAGAGAGAGAGAGTTAACATAACTACGATACAGCCCATGACATAAAGACTCAGTGCTAAAATGCCAATTCCAATATGAGAAAGGAGGTTTAAGAGCATTAACTTCCTCATTTAATAAGAGAGAGAGAGAGAGAGAGAGAGAGAGAGAGAGAGAGAGAGAGAGAGAGAGAGAGAGAGAGTTCACATAGCTACGATACAGCCCATGACATGAAGACTGCGTGCTAGAATGCTAATTCAAATATGAGAAAAGACATTTAAAAACATTCATTTACTCCTTTAATAGTTGACGTTCAGTAAGAGCAAAAAAATTTCCGAACAAGGCAGATAATGCTGTTTAGTCCGTGTGTGTGATAGACGTCTTGTATGTCGGAAGTACTAAAGGTAGAAGTAACAACTTTTACCAATGTATCCATTATCAATTACTACTAAATTAATTTAACTCAATAATTCCATAAGCCCATTCAATAAACACTTTGCAGAAGGATTTTGTAATGTCGATCAAAATAATTCAAATGACACACACAATGTGAGAGAGAGAGAGAGAGAGAGAGAGAGAGAGAGAGAGAGAGAGAGAGTTAAAACCAAAACAAAATATGACACAAAGGACAACAATGAGTTGATACTGTATCATTCAATGTGATATTCCCCCCACCTCCCCACCCTCTCTCTCTCTCTCTCTCTCTCTCTCTCTCTCTCTCTCTCTCTCTCTCTCTCTCTCTCTCTCTCTCTCATTCTGAACGGAAGTATTTATCCTAGTTCCGAAAACTGATGACCGCCCTCTTATGCCACCAAACATTGATCTAACTACAATCCGTATGCGTCGTAATAATTACGTTCTTTTCATCATAAATATGAGTTAGAACTGGCGATATACTATAGATCACTGTTTCTACCCAATTTCACTCATACCGTGTCAACGTACCGGAGAACATCTGGTGATGTTTGTATCGCCAGCTTTCGATAGCAACTGACATTTTAATTTTATCTCCTGGTTAGCCAAGACAACAATTTCGTTTTAATGTAACGACCACTGGGTTGGGCAGCTTGATGTTCCTACCTAGACCAGGCCTAATTTTGAAGAAGAAGAAGAAGAACAGGGAAGGAAAAGAATGGTGGCCAAACCGCCAAAATGTGACGCAAAACTATAGGAGAATTCAAAGGTTTGACAACAGTGGAAAATCGAAGAAATGACACCTTTTCTTTCGTCAGAGACACAGGTGCCACCTTGCCATAAAAAAAAAACAGGTTTAGAGAACACAAGCGTGGTGTCATCGATAAGAAGAATTGCCTTGGATTCAATCCTGTCGAGCAGAAAAACAAGGGAAGTAGTAACTAACCTATCAGATTGCTAGAACCTTCAGAACAGGGGACGGATAGGTCCATATCGACGAACAACTTGCGACATTTAAGCAAAACACTTAATTTCAAGAACACTTACCTATTAGTACTGTGAGCTCTCTAATACGAGTTTGATGTACCACGAACTTTCAACAGAAGAGAATATTTCTCTTTCATCATACAAAATCAAAATACTTGAAAGAAAAAACACACAGAGAAAGATACAAAAAGAACCTTACACGCATTAAATGATCCCCCATCCTCATAACTGTGTTCTCAAAATTTGACTTAGTAAGGAAAAGGCACCATGATTATGAGTGGGTTGTGTTGGGGCGAGGGGAGAGATAAGGTTTAAAAGAAGATATATGGAAGGCTGAATCACCAACAATAACACGAACTGAATAAGGGCACAGATTAAGAGAACAAGAATTGGTAAATAAAAAGAACTCTTTGAAATATTACAAGAAATGCGGGAGAGATGTTTCACCACCACCAACAAAACATACCAAACGGTTAGATAAAAAGATGGAAGTGTTATTGAGAGGAGAAGGAACGCCGTAAGTAGGAGGTCTGAGTCACAGAGCCTCAAACCAAACCGTCGGTTGCTTGAGAGATATAAGGAGGGGCGACTACGTATTCGCTAAAATCGCCCAAGATGATGATCAAACATCAGTAAAAGAGCAAAAAATAATTAGTGGATTATGTTTAGTGGTTTCCACAGAAAGTATTGAATCAAATGTGCTTAAGAAATATAAAGTTTGGCAAAAGGGCGAGCCTCTTCTTTGCCAGACCTGTTACCCTTCTTTGTGTGCTTTGAACCAGTGCTTGTCTTGTTGAGGTTCGAAAAACCAGGCATAAAAGAATGCAAAGCTCAGGAGTAAGATGGTCCATAAATTTCTTTGGATGTATTGCAAGGGTACAACCCGCGCCAAAGGCCTTGTTAACCTCGCGGATGCAAAAACGGTAGATACCTTCTGGAAGAAAACACTGTACAGATGTCAAAGAATTGCGAGCGGCAGAGTAAGAGGATTTTAAGGAATAGATAGTTCTATCGAGCACTGCTGCACATGACGTGTCTTTCCTCCACCATTCTTCAGAATCACCAAATCTTAGGTGGGAGACAAATTAACCTTGAAATGAGATGGCCTGAGAAGATTTTTCAAGAGAAGCTTTAGTCCTTTACAGGGTTAAAAAAAGTAGGAAAGTCTGACTTGCCGAACCTGTTGATATCTTTATTGGCAATGTACCAGAAGCTTTTTGCAGTGGACGTCAAGTTAGGCAAGTTTCATCTTAGTCGCAAAAGCTTTCCTTCAAGTTAAAATGTAGCGGCTCCTGTTTGATTTAAAAGAATGAACAAGCTGGAGAGGAAGTTTTATCGGACAAACAGGTTTATGATATCACCGAGATTCACTAAATTCTGGGCCGGAGGTACCAAGGTAATAACCCCTACTCCTCGCCTGATAAATAAAATAAAACTCATTCCTTTATATGTTTTGTATTAAATACTACAATATTTACTAAGTTTTCCCCTTTTCCTATCAGTTTACCATCGTATTCTGTACCATCTTTTATCATTTCTTTCTTTTAGATTTCCCTCAGGAATTACCAGACAGTGCCCAAAGCATCCTGAGGTTACCTTAAAATACTGAATCGTGTACGAATCCCTAGGCAGTAAAATTAACAACACTGACCACTTCAAGCATCACACAAAAGGCTCATCAGAAGCATGTCGAACCCCCAACCCATAATACCATTTACTTCTATCTTGCATGCATTTTCTCCCTTCCTCAAAGTTCAGGCCCTCCTCTCCAGTAACTCTGCCACTGCATTTAGCAATTAATTTCCTGAACTGCAAACGCTTTACACCAATCCATCATCCTCTATTCTTTCCACATGAACGAACCATCGCAAGACATTCTGATCCACCCTGTCATCTACACTATCACCTTCTACTTACTCCTGTGTTTCCTCACATTTCTCACCCATTCAGCGTTTCTCAGAACGTATATATATTTCATAAAACAATTCATCCTTGCAGCTTCCACCTTTCATCTGCATTCAAATCCACACTTCACTTCCATAGAGGAGAGTTGGGTAATAATCATTTCACACGTTCTAACCTTGGCTTCCATGGACACTCCCAGTTTCCTACTGATCTTTAATGTAAGTATACCTTAGTTTAACCAGACCACTGAGCTAGGATTAACAGCTCTCCTAGGGCTGGCCCGAAGGATTAGATTGATTTTACGTGGCTAAGAACCAACTGGTTACCTAGCAACGGGACCTACAGCTTATTGTGGAATCCGAACCACATTATACCGAGAAATGAATTTCTAACACCAGAAATAAATTCCTCTAATTCTTCATTGGCCGGTCGGAGAATCGAACGCGGGACTAGCAGAGTGCTAGCTGAAAGCGATACCCACCCGTCCAGTGAGGAACTCTGATCTTTAATATAAATATCTACATATATATATTATATATACTATATATATGTATATATATATACCGTACATATACATATACATTTATGTATAGTATATGTAAATGTATACTAAATCGTGATGCACATGTGGTCTCCACTATTTTGAGACAACACACTAACTGGAAACAGAAATTGTTCACCGGGGGGAGAGCTGCTGGCGGCTTGTGGTAGCTGAAGCCATGTGCATCGTGCTGCAGCAGCTTGCACTGAATGTCCAAGCGTCTTTAGGCTCTCCCCGCCCCCCCTCCCCCGCCCCCCCGGCAGAAGAAAATTCCACTGGAAAGCCATCAGGACTGACCAGAGCTGAGAAGCCTCAGTTGTGAAGCATCATTAAGAACAATTCTGATCTGCATAATCTCTATGTTGATTTTTCTTTCTATTGAGGTTTTTGTGTTATTCATGAGTATTTAACTGCTCTCAGCTACTGTATATATTAAAGCATAACATAATTGCATTTGGGTCTACTGTAGCAGTGGTGATGGCGCTGAGTTAATGGTTAAAGCAGCTGTTTCGACAGGAGGGAATGAAACCAGTCAACAAAGCAATGATTTTCGTCTTTTTCCGCAGTTTTATCTTGAGGTATGAAGAGATTCAGATGTACAGAGAAATATCTTGAAATAGTGGACGCTTTGTATCCATCCGTTCAATAGGAATTGCTCAAGGGAAAGCCTGTGCTTTAAAAGTATATCTATAAAAGTATATATACATTTTGTATATGTATTACATAAATTATATAATATCTAATATATGTATATTATATAATATATATATATATGTGTGTGTGTGTGAGTGTGTGTGTACGTATGAATATAATTTGGCCCCTGTGAGTGGGAGTACTTATACACTCTGCACCGACTATAATATCATTGTGAAGTAAATGTAAGGTACCTAATTCTGCATTGTAACGAATTTTACCCCCTGACCCTTCTTTTTAGAGTCACACCTTCCTCTCGGAAAGATTCGGCTCATTCATCGCACACGAAAACAATTCCAGTAACCTATCTCGCCCATTTCGAACCCTATCTGCATTTGAAAGACGACACCACCACCATAAACACAGACAAAACTCACGCCGCGGCCTAAACCTAACTTCCGCGTAAACAGAGAAATAAAAACCGCCAGTCGTAATTGTCTGTAAGGAAATGTAACGACCACAATCGGACCATGCAGCCTCCAACAGTAAAGGATGTTAACTGGAAGTTCCTCCTCCTCCTAGCACAAAAAGCTACTGGCACAGCTGCTGGAAGGGACTCCAGGGCGTGCATGTAGGTGTATCGTGGTTTTTTGCTCGTGTGCTTCGGGAGCAGAACCTTGTTCCTTGCCCTGGCCCGAAGGCAACTGGCCGATACGCAAGTCCAGAGGATGGAGTTCGGAAATATGCTTATATAAAATTACATGCATGTATGCATACATACATACATACATACATACATGCATACATTCTATCATTTTTCATTTAACTTGCTGTAAACTCTTTTAGAGTTATAATATCATAGTATCTTATGTCCTATCATGCTTAGGTGACACCTTAGTTAAATGCATTGGAAATCAATATGTACACGCACACACACACACACATATGATATAAAACTATCACAAATGATATATACATATATATAATATATATACATATGTATATAAATATATATATATAATATATATATATATTTATATATATATACCGTATACATACATACATATACTGTATATATATATATATATATATATATATATATATATATATATATATATATATATATATATATATATATATATATACACGCTTCTAACAATAACGAGATCAAGATCGCAATTCAGACCTTTTCTTCGTTATATAACTTTAAGTTGCTTGCATGCAACAAGCTATTTTATAAGATATCACAACAATGACGCATTGCAAAATAAAAGTTATCAACGTCTCAACATAATGAAAGGCGATTTATTTTTGCCCACTGCAAAGTCAAGAATCCATTTCAGGCAGAGAGAGAGAGAGAGAGAGAGAGAGAGAGAGAGAGAGAGAGAGAGAGAGAGAGAGAGAGAGAGAGGGCTTCATGCCCAGCAGCACAGTATCCATCATAAGAAACGATATTCTCCAAAAACGGACCGAAGTGTCATAATGCCGCTACGGTCCACATCCGTCACCTGTCTGACCAACATACACCTGTTGCCTTTTATGATGCGTCTCCAAACAAGACGTTGCACGCACATACACACACACACACGCGCACGAGAGAGAGAGAGAGAGAGAGAGAGAGAGAGAGAGAGAGAGAGAGAGAGAGAGAGAGAGAGAGAGACCCAAACAGGAAGTCTATCGTCGTAGTCGTAAACAAGATCTGCAAGATCTTGTTTACGTTGAAGGCCAACTTAAAAAACGAAAAAAAAAACAAAAAAAAATATTAAAACAAAAAACAGTTCTGACAACTGTTCCCACAACAAAAACAAAAACCGTTAGTTGTGTTTTTTGGTTTTCTTTCTGCGGGTGTCAAACTGCTCCCCATTACCTGGCCTATTAGCGATGAGGGCAAGAAACAGCCCTGTCAATCACAATATCTTTTGATGATCACGCTCTCACCTGCCGCCCGTAAACCCACCAATCAGATGACTGATTACAAAAGGGCGCGAGGAAAGATTAGCAGCTTCCCATTCTCTTAATCTTCCATTTAAAATGGCAGCTGAACCTTTGACTTTCAAATTGAGGGTAATATCACATCGTATTTCCCCGAGAGAAAATGTACGATGTAGGCTGAGTGGTTATCAGTCGAATAACTAAAATTGGAAACTTCTCATCAACAGCTTTGGTAATAAAGAATTTAGTTAGATAATACAGGCTAAAGAATAGAGACACCTTCTGTAACATACGACAAACAAACAAACACGAGCCATCACAAGAGCTGTTTTATTACATTGACTTGATTCTGGCTTGCAAATGGGTTAATGCGATTTGGAAACAAATTAACCACAATTAGCCGAGATTGGGTACAGAGAAGGTTACAGCATAACGTGGAGGAAAACCTGAACTTGAGAGAGAGAGAGAGAGAGAGAGAGAGAGAGAGAGAGAGAGAGAGAGAGAGAGAGAGAGAGAGAGAGAGAGAGAGAGAGAAAATAACTACGGTTTTAACTCCGTCTAATATAGTCAACGAAAACATACAAAGATAGCATAACATTTCACATAAAGCAAACGCAGCGAAGAACGTGTGCTGCATTTAAATAGGAAATATACAAATATGCTGAAAGAGCCACTGAAGACGCATAACTAAGCTATAATCAAACAAAAGCAATACTGGCGATAAATATTGCGCAAAAATGTCAGCTGCTGTTAGATGAAGCTGACCACATGTGCAAGCACGGCTGTTGTCATACGATCGCTTCCTTTGAAAGTGATGGGAACGACGAGGACCTCTTGCAAACGGTGGAATCTTAACTATGAAAAACATTCCACCATGAATGGTGGAAGGGAGCTTCCTTGTTGTGGAGGAGGGTCAGAGAAAAAAAAGGAGGGGGGTGTGAGAGAGGGGATAGAGC
>JANJGK010000018.1:44296064-44316064 GCA_039081455.1 Macrobrachium rosenbergii | reverse complement strand
TTTAGTGACATCTTAGTTAAATGTGTATCTCATGACGTCGATAATGATCGATGATAAAACAGGTTGGAGAAATCAACCGAGTTGTTGAAAAACTCTCTCTCTCTCTCTCTCTCTCTCTCTCTCTCTCTCTCTCTCTCTCTCTCTCTCTCTCTCTCTCTCGTATGAAGTCCTCCTCCCAGTAACGCCCTTGTGTCCTATCTACCCTAATTTGGGAACATCGCCGAGGGCCCGTGCATGTGTGGGAGTCCGCCGAAACCTTATCTGGGCTAGACTTTAAAAAACGCCATTTGCAACAAAGTGATGCTTCAGAATTAATCACTCGTCACCTGCAACACGAAAATGGGGTGACAGCCATAAAAGTAAAGACTCACACCGGTTCCAGCGGTACAGTTTTGCACGTGGTCTTAAGTTTCTGTTATATACTGACAAGGGTTGTCCCACATTACATTCCTGTCAGTGTTTCTCCGCAGCGTCACAACAGGAGACTCGCTGCATTTGTTAGTATAACAACATGAAACCCGAAAACCAAAAGTGGCTCCGAATAAAATCATTCGTTTTCATATTATTTTCAAGCCACCACACCCTTCTGTCCAAAAAAAAAAGAAAAAAGTGTTGTGATTTCACTCCAAAATACCTTGAGAACAGATTTACCTAGTAACTTGAAAATAATCGCAAGAATATTTTCTATAATGGGAAACAAACGTGACCGCAAAACATTCTTGTATACAGTTACACCGCAATGCCTCCAAACATATTCTTAGCAGGTACTTCTAAACAAAGTACCGTTTATGGGTTACGCTGTCGTAGCCATTTGTAACGCCCGGGATACGGCGAGGAGCTCAAAAACTAATGCAGATCATAAATCAGGATGCAAAAAAAAAAAAAAAAAAAAAAAAAATGGCAAAAATTTCATAACCCTTCACGGGATTCTTCACAACAAAGAATTAGAAGTGATTCCTAGGAATTCAGCGTGCTGCTTACGGATTCGCGTCTTGTATTTTTCCCAAAAAGACGGACGCTTGGACCTTGAAGGCAAAGTGACTTAAGAAGAAAACATCGAGAGATAAAAGGTATGGACGCAAGTAGTTATGTTAAGTTTTCTTATGCCAGCACGGTCTCCTCTCCCATGCCATCACTCACAAATGAAATCTCGTGGTTTTGCTCTATTGCCCTTTAAAATAAACTAGGAATGTGTCAAAATTAAAAAATCGAGTGGTACTATGGTTTGCCTTCCTTCAAGCACAGGATCTTTCATCCATGTTGCCTCTCTTTCTCCTCTGTCATTATTTACGCCGTCCCCTTGTAAGCAGACATTTTGTTCCCTAAAAAGGGCGTGCACCCGGTTTCCTCCTCCTACAGATACTGTGGAAAAATAGCAAACTTAAAAGTTAAAAGCCACTCATTTCTCCACTCCATCTATCAACATCGGAAAAGTGCCCCTCACTCTGTGTTCCCCAATCCCCGTCATCAGCTTGTTACAGGGGTAATCACTCATCTCCTAAAGAAATATATCGAAGGACAATTTCTCCCTTAGAACACAGTGCAGCATTTGGGATCTCCCGCGTTTGTTCTCAGGCCACAAAAATGAATTAAGAACGTGAACATTTTAAATAAAGAGTCGCAGCAAAGCACCAAGCACATAAAGAATAAAAATATACAAAACTACACTAAAGCTACACGGTACATGAACAAAATTACTCGTATTCATTTAAACCACACCTTACATGCCCGCGCAAACCAGATATCGATGAACTTATCCCGATAAAATTCTAGTTTAAGCAGGAAAAGAACATTCTTAGATTACGCAAGACCGTGACCCCAAATCAAATCGAGCTAGGGAGCTGGCTTGGTTATTTTCACATATTGTGAGAGGGATGAATTCTGCTCCCTCGAAACCTGTTTTCCTCAATTCATGGAAGTTCTTGTTGCCAAAAACCAGGCACATTTGGAAAGGAAGGGGAAACGAAGAGGTAAAGATTGCAGAAGAGTTGACAAGCCTGACTGAATCATTGATCTTGTGATACATGGCATCGCGAAAGTTCTAAAGGGAACCTCTCTCTCTCTCTCTCTCTCTCTCTCTCTCTCTCTCTCTCTCTCTCTCTCTCTCTCTATATATATATATATATATATATATATATATATATATATATATATATATATATATATATATATATATAATATATATATAATATATATATATATATATATGTCTATACATATATATAATATTTATATATATTTATTTATTCATTTATATATTTATATATATTAGCAACTACTAACCTTTCTTGATAGCCCCGTGGTCAAAGTCACTGACCGCCTTTGTTTCTAACCCTGGCAACGGTTCGAATCCAGCCCATGAAGAAGCACTTATCAATCTTAACTCCCCTTGGGTGCAAATTTTTCCCGAGTTAAAGTCAATAAGTTATTAAACGATATTTGTGGCCAAATATTTGTGGATACAAACAAGTTGCACCTGAATAATATATTTTATATATGTTTTATATACATATATATATACATATACATACATACAGTATATATATATATATTATATATATATATGTAGATATATACATATTTATAAATATATATATCTTTACATACATATAGAGATAAATATCTATACATCTATACAAATACATAGAATATATACATATGTGTGTGTGTGCCAGTCTATGTAAGTGAAAGCTCATGCGAAAAATACAATGTTTCCAGTGGACCGTATCGGGCTTTGACCAATAAATCATACCCCGATGTGCTACAATTTCCTTGTACTGCTTCAACGGCAGGAACGAAGTCGTACTTCGGTGTGACCGAGACTCCTGACGGAGGATTAGAAAGCGCCAAAGTGTACCCTGTTGGAAGTGTTTCATAATCCTTTCACCTTACGCAAATGCCACCTTCGGTGTTCCTTCTCGAGAAAAGTCCTCAAATTGCAGGGAACAAATTACTGCTACGTAATCTCGATAAGTAATTATTAAACAAAATTATGCATAAATAGGAAAATAAATTTGCAAATCAATATTAAATAAGTAAATAAATAAATGTATTAAATAATGTATTTGTAAATAAATCGGTAAATTTACTGCTAATTATAATAATATATAAATAAGTAAATTGATTAATTCGAAAATAAGTAACTAAATAATGATATCATAAATGAATAACGAAATAAAGTTATGAATGAATAAATAAAGCTATAAGAAAGAAATTTAAAACAGAATCAAAACAAGAGTTTCTTATCTTACTAGTCATTGGTCCATCGTATTATAACCATGAACTTAATGTCATAGCCATTATTCGCCCTAGTTTATATAGGATAGTACATACAAGCTTTTCTAATGAAAGAATGGTTTCACCCCATTTCTCCTCCA
Source organism: Macrobrachium rosenbergii (assembly GCA_039081455.1). Classification (NCBI taxonomy): domain Eukaryota; kingdom Metazoa; phylum Arthropoda; class Malacostraca; order Decapoda; family Palaemonidae; genus Macrobrachium; species Macrobrachium rosenbergii. The sequence goes on along the minus strand of JANJGK010000018.1, from coordinate 44,312,687 downwards.
TATTTTACTTTTCTATAAGTCCCTAACTACAAAAGGATTTTTACTTTTTAGAAAGAAAGATAAAAGATCAACATAAAATAAAAGATACAACGAGAAAATCAAGAGACCAATATTTTTTATAAAAGGACAAAATAAACCACTCTTCGAATGTCAAAAGGGAGAGATATGAAAATAAAAATCTAGACAAACAAAAAGAGGAAAAAAAAAAACGATGTTTTTGTGATATGAAATGTCCCTGGCGGTACTACATTCCTATTTGACCTTCGACCTGTACTTGTGACTTTGGCCTTGAATTCACTTTTTAGTGAAGTATGCGCTAAAAAATATATTGCCACATTTAAATTCCTCTTTGACCTTTAACCTACTTCCAAGTTAATCATGAACTCTAACATAAATCAATATTACATATATATATATATATACATATATATATATATACATATATATATATATATATATATATATATATATATATATATATATATATATATATATTATTATATATTATATATATATATGTATACACACATATATATTTATATATATATATATATATTTATATATATATATATATATATATATATATATATATATATATATATATATATATATATATAAAGTGGCCTTTATATATATATACAAAATCCTTGAAATTCGTGGAAAGGAAAAGGAGTAACTATCCTTCCCACGCAGGACTCGAGCCAATACTGGTTAGAAGACCAAGCGCTGACTGACAGTACCGTAAAAAGTGTAGACTGGGCCTGACCTCGTTTTTCCAAGCAATATGGGTTCGAATCCCACCTGGGAAGAGTTTCTGCATTCTTCCGCTGCGGACTTCAAGGCTTTCAGTGGGAATAGTATCCAGATGTATTAAAAACTATGAGTTTGGAAAGTCACTGTGACCACGCCAAAAGGACAGATCTAGTGAATGTGACCAATTGACTTTTATCCACTCAAATATATATATATATATATATATATATATATATATATATATATATATATATACATATACATATACATATACATATACAGTATATATATATAAATTTCTGACTCACATCAAGTTCGAACCGATCCTGATGTGAGTTAGAAGTTTATTTCTGTTCCACACGTGATTGTGTGTTGATTATTTCTATATACATATATATATATATATATATATATATATATATATATATAATATATAATATATACAGTATATATATGTGTGTGTGCGTATGAACGTTAGCATATTGAAAACCTAAACGTAAAGGTCACAAAACCAGCTATGTGCAGGCCGTGGGCCACAGCTTCTTCATTGTATGCTAATGCGACACACAGCGAATTCCGCGTGCCTGGCATAGGAGGGATGATGAGAAAACGGCTTGAGCAATGAAGAGGAAAAGGTAAATGAACAGCTGATATCAATCACAGCACTCCACGCGAAGACTTTCACTCGAGCGCTACCTCCATTCCCTGAGAAGGTAGACAGAATGCCTTCTTCAAACTTTCTTCCTCAAATAACGTGAGGGGCGAGAGAGAGAGAGAGAGAGAGAGAGAGAGAGAGAGAGAGAGAGAGAGAGAGAGAGAGAGAGAGAGAGAGAGAGAGTCTACATGGCACGTTATTGCATATATGTTCTTTATCTGTACATACAAAAGTATGAATAAAATTCATGAACCTACGGTTAAGAAATACAAAGATACATTTTGTTACCTAAACAAATCACAGTCACTTTGACAGCATACGTAAAAAAAAAAATCACTTGGCAGTCAAAACGAGGCCACTTACGCCTACTCAAGTGTTCCCGACAGAAAAACTGGGACCGGCCATAAATCTAACCAGAAAATAAAGGTAATAAAATATGCATCAGACAACAAACACAAAAACTGTCAATGTTCATAGTGGTCTGACGAGGGAGACACCCAAAGCCTGGGAAAATTCGAGACTCGGATTACTACCTCTTCCAGAGTTGAAATCCCCACTAGCCAGAGAGACTCCCACGCAATCCTGATGAAGGTTCCGGATAAGGAAGGCTTGTTTTAAAAGGACAAGGTGGTAGTCCTATGGACGAGTAAGCGACGTGCCTCTACCCTGGTCAATCGATCAATCAATTCGTGTGGGTGTGTACGTGTGTGTGTGTGTGTGTGTGTTGTTCGTCGGCAAGTAATAAATGAACTTGAATATGAGGTGAACATGGCAGCAGAGTTCTCTTTCACTTTTATTTATTTCTCGTTTCAATCCAGTTTTTTTTTCTTTACAGCTGTATTCCACTCTCACTGAGCTACCCACTTCTTATGGTATTCATAGGAATTTACCCTTAAACAACACAGCAGCGCATGCCCAACGCAAAATATTTCGTACAAACAAAAGCTTACTAAATTGAAAAATATACAAAGTTTACTAAACTGAAAAATATAAAAAGATGACTAAATTGGAAAATATAAAAAGTTTACTAAACTGAAAAATTGTTTTCATTTGACACGAAATTAAAAATATCTGAGATATGTACCGATTGTTTTTAAATTTTTCGGTATGTCTGTATAAATGTTTTCCTGCTTTAAAGTCACAGTCCCAGTTGTTTCTGAAATGAACAATGACGATTCCTTACGCACAATTTAATAAATAAGTAAAAGAGATGTTTTCGCGCTACTATTTCAGTTCTCCATAATTTGAACATTTCTGTAATACATAAAAGAGTAAGTGTTATATATGGTTGCATACATTCATATATAAAATCGTACACACATGCACTATATACTTATACTTTATATGTATGTATACACATATACATATATATAGATATATATATACATAGATAGACAGATGGATAGATAAATTATACACATATACATATATATATATATATATATGTATATATATATAATTATAAAAAATTTCGTGACAAATCACAACTTCCTGACGCACAGAAATAAAAATATTTAAGACTTTTCAAAAATCGTAAGCCGCGTGCATCTTCAAGTTGCCCGAAACACCACACGATCAATCGATGCCGCCAAAAAACGCAATCGGCTCTAAACGTTCCCCTTGAAGGAAACTGCCGCCATTACGGGCCCCTTCCACTCGTGCAAGTACAATGGGAACCCCGGCAAGGGAAGAAATGCTCAACGGGGCATTTTCTACGGCACGAAGAACACCGACGCCCTTCCTGTTTGCTAAACAATCGAACAATACGCCCCCCTTCGTGTCGAATCCCGTCCAATGCCGTAAGCTGTGGCGTATTGGGGATCCACGAAGACCTTATTTAGAATCACGAAATGAACGTCATATATTCCCTTTGGCATAAAAACATTCAACAGTTCTCAGGAATTTATGATAGAGATGCGCCTATGCTCGCATTTCGGTACATAAAAGGGGAGTTTCAATGTTAGCTACCAAATCAACATGAACATTCACAAATCGTCGGTGAGGGCTTGTCATCAAACTTTGTGAAAACGCTTTCACACTCAAATTTCTTATCAATATGAAGTCAATTAGTTTTACACGCTAGGAAAGGAATATAGTTCTGCTAAATCCATTAAACGCATCCCGTACACTCGGAAAGTAAGCGTAACACTCCGCCTCCACTTACCGATATTGACCAGCTTGATCCCGTCGTCTGCAATGGCGTTCAGGGCAGTGGTGACGTTCTCCAGGGCCTGGTGCTGGTTCATGACCTTCTTCACCTTCCGAAGGCGCCTCTTCTGCAGCACCTCCACCAGCGTGACCAGCGCCAACCCATCTCTCAGGTCCTCGCTCAGGTCCTCCACTTTTAACCCTGTTTCCCTGAGCTGCACGTTGACCCAGTTCCTGGAAGAGTTGGGGGAGAGGAAAGGAACGGTTAACATTTTCTGTAAAATAGGGTAACAGTAAGATGATACTGCTTTATTCTGAAAGCTCTAGCAAATGTTTGGTCAGTTCACTATGGAAAAGTTAATTAATGCATAACTAAGGTCAGTTTAATTAATGCATAACTATGGTCAGTTCACTATGGAAAAGTTAAATTAATGCATAACTATGGTCAGTTCACTATGGAAAGGTTAATTAATGCATAACTATGGTCAGTTCACTATGAAAAAGTTAATTAATGCATAACGGTTTATTATTAACCAATAACAATTTATTATTAATGTATAACCATTTATTTGTGCAATGATATTTTACGGTTTAATTAATGTTACAGCTTTTTTTCGATGACATGGGACACCCTTATGATAATGCCCTATGATTATCAAGTTTGATCAACTAAAAGAGCAGACCTCCCTGGAAAGGGACACGATGAGGTAAGAATGCTTCAATCTCATGAGATATTCGGAAAATAAAAAAAGATAAAAGTCGGGTAATGAAAGGCACCTATTCCTGAATTATATATGTTCAAAAACACGGATGAATATAAACTAATGGAGCTAATATGCAAAAAAATATATAATATATTGTAAAATAGTCTTCTGAGCTCACAGCATCAGGACAAGATGATTTTATAAGTTGTTCTGAAAAATTATGTGAATACTAAATAAAAACCATGGAGAAAGTGAAGACATCTAATTCAGAGACAGAAATAATTATGAAATCGAAGAATTACTCATTTTAGAACAGTGCAAAGTAATACTTCAGAGGAGGCCCGCCTGTTGAACAGGGTATTGGCCTTTCAAAGCATTTCCACCAACCATACAAAGCTGACGATGATAGTGATATTTACAATTTCGTAAAACCCTCAGCGATAAATCAATATCCGGACATTTACCTTAATGAAAAGGAAACCAACCTACTGCTGAAAGTCGCGTTATTGCCATAATTATGGCAACTACTGACTTGCAACTTGGCACTGCATACGTTCCGTTGCTGTAGTAACTATCACACAAAGCTTTTAGCTCTTTTCAGAAATTTTCTTCAAACTTTACAGACATGTTCTTTGTTGGTTTTACGTATATTTGGATTCACTTTCATGTATAAAAAAAAACACGACTACGCTACCAATTAACCACATTCTACAACCTAATTAACCAAGGGAAACAAAATAACAAGTAAAACATGAGCCGAAGTTTCTTCGGCGAAATCGAGTTTTCTGTACAGTCGCTACAGCGTATAATCAAGGCCACCGAAAATGGATCGATCTTTCGGTGGTCTCGGTATAATGCTGTATGAGCCGCGGTCCATGAAACTTAACCACTCACCCGGTGGTGGTGGTCTATCCTATATCGTTGCCAGAAGCACGATTATGGCTAAATCAAATAAAAACTACTGAGGCTAGAGGGCTGCAATTTGGTAAGTTTGATGATTGGAGGGTGGATGATCAACGTAGCAGTTTGCAGCCCTCTGGCCTCAGTAGTTTCTAATATCTGAGGGCGGTCAGAAAAAGTGCGGACGGACAGACAAAGCCTGCACAATAGTTTTCTTTTACAGAAAACTAAAAATGAACGTCATATCAATCAAAGAAAAGGGAAAATATTCAGTAAGAGAGAGAGAGAGAGAGAGAGAGAGAGAGAGAGGAATACATACATTTCATGTGCTTAGGCTACTTGCATGTCACTAAAGTCGCATGAAAGGTACCTATATATATTATCATAAGTCGGACAAGACCTATCCAAAGGATATTCAAGAACTTCAACGCAAACGACCTCGATGGTGATTGACTTTACCACACGACCTCTAGTTATGCGAAAGTATAATTTCATGAAAAAAAGTGCTATAAATAGGAATGCTTCAATAATTTAAGGATTCCTTCTTAGTACCTGCGGCGTCAATAACCTATATGTTGTAACGCCAGTTTTAGTAGCCATAATCAACCAATAAATCGAAGCATCAGGCGAAAACGAACACCGTTGTACAGAACATCATACAGAACGTTGGGGTTAAGAATATCATCCTTCATTGCTTTCCTGAATGCTCTCTATTCTATTTCACCCATGGCAATTCTGTGTACGTGAGCACGCGCGCACACGCACAGACACACACATATACTCGTATATACACACATAATATATATATATACAGTATATATATATATATATATATATATATACATATATATACCCCTTCAATTCTGCTGAGTAAAACAAATAGTGAAAACAATAGCATCATTCCACCGTGCTGCAAAAGTACACACAAACACGCTCTCCAACCCTTCTAACCGGCCCCACCCCCCAACCCCCGCGTCCCCCTCCCGACTCACATGCCTTTTGTCAGTGGATGCGTTTTGCCACCATAATTTTCTGCTTCCAGTTTCCGAATATAGAATTTTTACTTCGGTATGAGTTTTACCATCGTATAAATTAGGTTACATTGGTAATCACGACTCTTGGTTATTTTTCCAAGCAGAGTAAATCAACCATCAATAAATAAGCTGTCATTTTATCATATACTGATTACGCTGCAATGAATGAACTACTGAAAATGACGTATGACGAAAGCTGATTTGAATTTCATTGTATTTCCTGTTCTAACCAAAAACTATTTTCTGGCCAAAATAAAAAGGTCTCCAAAAAGGAAATTCTACAAGTTTTAGGTTTTCAATCGAGGATTAATTACATATAATCATAGTTTTCATAAAAAGTCGCTTTAAAGCGACCGGCCACCCACCAAAGACAAATTAATTAAACAAATTTCACTTCAATATGGAAAAATATGCCCCTTCATGCTAAAAATCCTACCTTATGCTTATTCATCATTTACAATAATGAATGTAATAAACTATTAAAATCATTACTTAAGAAATAGCACGGGCAAAATAAAAATATAAGTTTGCGCCACACTCTTGCCAGAGGTTTCTCTCCCAAGGAACCCCAGACACCAATTCAAATGTAAGCAATTACCTTTCAACCAATTAGCCAGAAATCAATATTTCAAGAGGACTTTAATGAGGTACCCCATAAAAAAAAAACTTGACAAATTTACGCCCTTTTACAGGCTGACTTATCTGCCAGCAATAAAATAAAACTTCGGCGATTAACTGCTGATAAATTCCGGTCCAATCAGGCCTCGAAATAAATTGTTCCTGTTTCTTAAGAGCCGTTAGTCCATTAGCCTGTCAAGAGTCGCCGCTTCATCTCATCAGGCTTTCGCTTAGCTTAAACCGTGCCAAGTCTGCAAGTCTGTGGTTGCTACGATTTCGTTGTGTAGCTTACACCGTGCCAAGTCTGTAGCTGCTGCGTTGCTACGCTGGTGTTGTGCAGTTGCCTACAGACTTTTGCTCCTTAAGCAACCTGTTTAGTGTCAGACAATTTTCGAGGCAGCAACTGAGGACAGTTTACTGACGAGAACACCTGACCTGGCTAGTGGATAAGCTAGGATTTTCACCTTCTTCCATTTAGAGGGAGAGGCGCCGGAAGAATAGAGCCTTCGTGTTCTTCGGAAGACCTTATGGAAGAGATTGATAGTCTCACGCCATTTTCGTCGATCCAAGCTGACATTGGTACCAATTATTCAAAACTGGGTCGACCAGTAGGCGATAGGTCGGAATCTAACCACGGACCTCGCAAATGCATAGCCAGTCGTCTTATCACTCGGCTATGGCACCCAAAAACACATATATACGCAACACACGCGCACACTTAGTATACATACTATCCATCTATCTATACACACACACACACACACACACATATATATATATATATATATATATTTACATTATTATGTAGATGAGACAGACATATAAAATGATTGCAGATGCGATAATATATATATATATATATATATATAACGTCATAAACAATAAGATGCGTTCGGCAAAAAGTCCGCATTCTTCTATAAATTTGTAGACTGAATGAATTTCAGTGAAATCAAATTCTTGATATACACCATCTCTCTCTCTCTCTCTCTCTCTCTCTCTCCGCTCCCATCATTAATTCATCCACGAACACCCACCCTGACGCCATAATTGGTTAGAGTAATATTTATCTTTTGAGCCAGTTAACCTACTATCCCCTTCGCATATTCAACCTTAATCTTAAAGTGCTCTTCACTTGTCAGTTGTTTTTTTTTATATTTACTGAGATTGGTGATTATACCAGTGAAATCTGCCTGAAGACCAGAAGTTACTTACGTACTGTAGCTGAATTTTAACTTTGATTCTTTTCGTTAAGAATATCAATGAGTTTAATTAAGTCGGATGATAAAAATGAGTTCTGTCGACGGTTTTATCCTCTTCCAATGGGTTATTGAAGTAGCACTTCATTTTGTTTATATGAATCCTCATCTACTTGAAATATTACGAATGTAAGTTGGGAAATTATGCTGTGCTTATGTAATTGCATAGATAGGTAGATGTTATGCAGCAATGTGCTGTAAACGGGCCACGCTGCTGCCGAACTTCTCAACTCCAGAGGTGTTTCGTTCCTCACACCGTTGGGCTGTGGAACAGTCTCTTTGAGGGACGTTGTGCAATTAGAACCTCAAGAGTTCAAGCGAAGGTGCAATGAATTATTACCCTAAAACAATTCAACCTGTACTTATGTAACCCTCTTCTTTTCGTATTTCTATTAGCGTCTGTAATTTATTTCGAATGAATACCGTATTCTCTGGAAGCCTGGATTTCAAGTCAATGGCCCCTCTAGACCTGTTCCGTTTGAATACGCTTTATCTTCTGAATAATAATAATAATAATAATAATAATAATAATAATAATAATAATAATAATAATAATAATAATAATAATAATAATAATATGTTATTACACTTAACAAAGGGAGAAAGCTGACACATTGCGTTTGTATAAACTAAACCTATTCAACATGTTGCCTAAACAAAAGTCATCGTGAAAAACAACCCTCGAGAGGTTAAAAGGATATAACATTGCAAAAAAAAAAAAAAAGAAAAAAGCTTTGCGCAACGTGACAAAGTAGAAAACGTTCGGAGGGTAAGAGCGACACAGGGGAATTTGAGGAGGACCTTGAAATGCCACCGTTTTTCTCTCGTTTCTTCCTCTCCTTTTTCTGCTTTTGTCGGTGTGGGTGGAGCAGAATGCAACGATGGCGCGTTTGTTCCCTTAAAACTATCGCCAATTAATACGCCGCTTACGACATTATACGAAGAAGAAAGTAATTGCGCGCAATTCGACGCGACGTAATTCGTGCTGACATCGAGAATCATTTCAATACTCAACAATCTGAAGCTGATATCTGCAACACTTGAAAAGCAGACGATGAGAACGGAACCCCAACACAAACCACATCACCAAATTCCACTGAGAGCAGTCAAAGAACGAAAGAAGTAAACTGACTGGTGGCTCTGTCGGAAAAAAAAAACCCGCTACATTTCCAAGCGATCATTACATGACAAACATAACGGGCGGAGAGGTTACAGAGAATAACAGCTAATTTTACTCAATGAAAAATCAAGCATAACAGGAAAGTAAAAGATATAGCGGGTGTTCTTTGCGACTGAAAGGAGTGGGTGTCTCGGAAATAAAGAGTGAGATGGCAGAATGTAAGAATGCGAAATATAATCAAGAAGAGCTCCGGGATATGGAAGTATGAGCCAGACGAAAGAACTGCTAGAGCGGTTAATTTGATATCTCAAGAAATTGCCGAAACTTCCGTTCGGTGGCGCTTTCCTTTGCGGGGTAGATGCCTGGACAGCAGAAAATTTACACTACGAGGCTATTTTTCATTTAAGTAGTGGAGTTAGAAAAGTGATTAAGGGAAATGAACAGATCAGACAACAAATACAACTATTTCGAGAGAATGGGGATGACGCGAGAGTTGTGAAAACTCGACAGAGAGGGAATAAATAAAAAACACATCTTGATGACTGGTAAAAAAAAGGGAATGAACAACGAAAGGATGGAGATAAGTAGAAGGTATAATACTAAAACGTTCAACGAATGGAACACGTAGACCATATGAAAAAAGTGCTGAGGAGCTTAAAATTGACTGCTGATTCCCTCTGACACAACAGCCACCCCCACTGAGCACTTAACTTCTCAAAGCCTAACAGCATTTGAATTCATTTTTCACTGAGAAGCTTGAAATTCTTATCTGGGAAGGAAATTACGGGATTCTCCCTCCAAGCCAGGATTCGACCTTGGGTTGAGAGGTACGGCAGTTCAACCTTTGACAATCACGATATCACCAGCGTTCAATAGGTGTGGCCGTTGCATTTATATATATATATATATATATATATATAATCCACTTTTTACCAGATACCTGTGTAATTGTTATAACCATAATGTCCTCTAAATTTCTCGATGTCTTCACACTTATTGGATACGCTTCTCACCGTAATGCCTAGATAAAAATGGAAGAATATGAAGCAATTCTGAGGCCCATAGCAGCATTAGAAACTGCATCCTATATATATATATATATATATATAATATATATATATACATATATAGTGTGTTCGCACGCAGTTTCCTCAACACAGGAATAAAAAGTACTGAACCTTAACGGGGTAACATATCAGTATCTAGGGAGTGTTAAACTCTCCATTAAGCAGCATCTATTACAATAGTATGATTAGCAACAACACACAAGTTAAAAATGCGCCGAAGTTTCTTCGGCGAAATCGAGTTTTCTGTACAGCGGCTACAGCGTATAATCAAGGCCACCAAAAATAGACCTATCTTTAGGTGGTCTCGGTATAATGCTGTATAAGCCGCGGTCCATGGAACTTTAACCAGAAGCACGATTATGGCTACCTTTAAATAAGATAAAAACTACTGAGGCTAGAGGGCTTGATGACTGGAGGGTGGATGATCAACGTACCAATTTGCAGCCCTCTAGCCTCTGTACTTTTTAAGATCTGAGGGCGGACAAAAACAGTGCGGACGGACAGACAAAGCCGGCACAATAGTTTTCCTTTGCAGACAACTAAAATTACAATTAATTTAGCAACTGTTCACAAAGTGAACAACTGTAATGCCCGCCCTCATCTTCATAATAAATAAGTTATTACAACGTAAAATTATTCAGACCATCATCATCAAATGTCATTCTGCTTTTTTCAAGTTAGAACTAAACTTATTTCTGCTTCATATCAGTCACACCATCAGTTTCAAGCACTCGAAAAGAATCCTACAAGAAAGAACTCGCCTTCACCCAACACCCACTTCCCTCCCCGAGTGATTAACCTCTTACCAAAAGTGAAAATCTGACCGGAAACAGGTAGGCTATATGCTATGTATTATTGATGGGTAAGAAATAAAAAGATAATAGTTTTAAGTTTATGCGTTCTCTCTCTCTCTCTCTCTCTCTCTCTCTCTCTATATATATATATATATATATATAGTGTATAAATACAGTACCTTTGTCTCTTTCTACAACGAGTTTGTCCCCCAAAAACATGTTCGTGGACCACTTACGAAAACAATTCACTAAAAATTACATTCTAAAATATGAACATATGTCCGTATCTGAGAGAGACGTATGTAGCATGCATGCATTTATAAAGACGAACAAAAAAAAAAAAAAAAAGTAAAAGAGAAGCGACGGTTTTCACTTGACCATCATAAATGGCAATATAACTTATAACCGTACTTCACCCAGAGGCATGGCCGCATAACTAACAAGACCTCTGCTTACACGCAAACAACGTGACTACGCGGAGCGTCGCGAAACACGAGATGCGCAAATCTTTTTGCACTCCAGAGGGAAAGGGCGGGGAACAAGGTCGGCGAAAGAGTGGAAAAACAGATCACAGAATGGAAAGGAGAACATCCGGTAACCTTGGCGAGCAGGAGAGTGAAAATTACGCTCGGATATGAAAATACAACAAGAACAAAATAACAGAATGCAGCAATAATTGAAGCGAGCATTCTCGGTGGAAAAAGTACGCGGGGTTTTGTCTGTACAATTACATCTAATATGTGGAAGTTTACAAATTTTACAATTTCACACAATATAATACGTACTTATAGGCCTATACTGATTTCTTCATTAATTCACGTGACCTTTTTTTATATTTTTAAATATTAACCGACAGATATCCCTTAGTATCGAATTCACTGCACCTTAGAATGACTTACACCCGAAAGGAATTATTTATGTGCTTCAACCCTGGACAGAATTCCAACCAAAGGCTTCGGTTTCACACAGGGATGGCAATGCCCTATATCAACTGGCTACAGTCCACCACAGACACGTAACTATCAGTTATTAACGGTTTTGGTCAACAGAAGCACGTTGGGTTATTACACATCTAAATAACTCAACGTAACCCAAAAAATGAGCCATGAGTGTATACATTGTATAATATTATTATTATTATTATTATTATTATTTCTATGTGGTATATATACATATAATTTTATATTACACAAAAAATATATATACACACACACACACACACACACACACATATATATATATATATATATACATAAATGATTAAGCCAACCTAACACAAACTTTCTCTCTCCACTGCAGTCCTCTGAAAGGTTTGCAATATATTCATGGAAGCTTGGCTGCGATTTCTTTTGTATAAGAACAACTCATAATCTTAGCTTAAAAAAAAAAACTACCACTGGCCTCAAGGGTCTACTTTTACTCGTTTTTCGCGTGAACGATTATTCAATCATGCCTAAAAAAAAAAATGATAGTGATGAGACGTCCGCTTTGAAACTATGTAAATGAAAGGCCAAGTTTTCTTCACTTCAGGCCATTGATGATGCTTATTCTCTACTCTCTCAAGGCGAGATCCGTCAACAAGGAGAACAAGCTTTAAGCGTATTGTATATGTGAATTCAAGGGTTCACTCATTTTCAAGGGCTATTCATTCAGAACCCTTTAACATTTCAACACCAAGAGAGATGTAGGTTTCAAGAGCACACATCAAAAAGGGAAGATCACAGCGCCCGAACACAGTATCGCAAAAATACTTACAAACCAATACACGAAATTAAAAACGAATTGTTCCTTATACCAACTAGCGAAGGGTAATATCTAAAGGCGGATAATAATAAATAAATAAAGTATAATATATATATTGTATATACAGTATACATTTATATAAATATATAAATATATAAATACATAATATATATAATATACTGTATAATATATAGCCTATATATATATATACATATACATTTATATATATATATATATAATACATATATATAATATATATATATATAGAGAGAGAGAGAGAGAGAGAGAGAGAGAGCCTATATACACATATATATATATACATATATATATTATGCGATCTCATATCCAGAGAAAAAAATTACACAGTCACATTCTTTGACAGCTGAATCGCGGCTTAACCCCTGCGCCATTTACCTGTCTCGCAAGCACGCTCCCGCTTCCTGGCCATTATGAAGCTTCCTTTCATTGCATATCTTTTGCGTCCTTTCAATTTACTGCGCACTGAGTTCATCTCGACGTCTTAAACCCTTTGTCTTTCATTCACCTTCAACATCCATATTTCACTTTCATAAAAGAGAATTGTCTCGACTATTCGTGCGTACCTTCCAATCTTGGCTTGGCAGACACTCACTTCTCTGCAGAATCTTTTTGCATGCGACATGTTAACGTCTTTGCTTTACCTATTCGACGACTCCACTCTTTCATCCTATTGCTTTCTGTTATATTCACTCTCAAATACCTATGCGAATCAATCTCAACCATTTTCTTCCACAATTCATATTGAAGTCATTACTCCATTTCTATAGTTTCCATTTATGTTCACAGTTTTACTCCTTCTCACATTTACTCGAAGTTTGCTGCTTCATTTTTAAATTCTTTGAATGACATTTCAAATGACCTCGTCCATATAAGGATAATAAAAATCATGGATATATGACACAATCTTGGCTCAGGCACTCTTTTGCACCAAACCAGTCATTCTCCTCTACATATTCCAACTTCCATTATAAATACTTTTAAACAATCAACCCCTTATCTTTTCCGTTCATCCTCAACACCCTCCACCGCCTTTTGGTTGATTTTACCATGAACCCTTCCTAGGTTCTATGTATGACTCATACAGTTTATGCCTCGACTTCCAAACTTCTCAAAGAACTACTTCACAACCCATACTCACTCTTCCTTGTCTTAAACCCACACTTCTTCTCCTATCAAGCCTTCTGTCATCTGCCTCACTTAATCACCTTCTCCGGTAGGTTGCTGCTATCACCTTCACCTTCATAGTGCGCCACTCACCTATTTTTCAAAATCTTTCCTTAGTAAAATCCGGTTCCCCATCATGCCGCGGCATTTGGCTGGTAATCCCATTAATTCCTGATAAGATTCCATTCTTCGAGCTCTCAACTGCCTTCCTTATATCTGAAGACAGTTACTTCCATAAGCATTATCAATTTTACTCTAACCCCTTCCACTCTCGTGTCAGTCAACTCTGCCTCTCTTCTATCGTACTATTTGACAAATCTTCAGGATACTTAAACCCATCGAGCCAAGATTGCGGTCACTTCTGACATTCCCTCTCCATTTGCATACATGCGTGCATATGCAAATTCCTACATACACACATTGTATATACACAGGTATAAATAATGCATGCATACAATGCAATTACAAGAACTCAATAAAACTTAAACATGCACATTCTTATGCAACAAGTAAATCCTAAACCAGTATTAACAGCTCCATGCTGGACAACACCAGCACCGCCAAATGTACATTACAATCTAACTTCGTCGTAACCCTCTTTTTTGCCTCAAAATATTATAATAACAAAATTTATAGACCCTAAAGTAGACTATTTAATTCCGGGTAAAGTACATGATAATGATGATACTTCCACAAATGACTGAAGGAAGAAAACCCAATGATTATGAAACTGACCACTACAAACCTCTGGTTAGGCTACATCCCGAGTTCCATTCTCGGTCGTTTATGAACAGGCACATATTGAACACATGAGAGAGAGAGAGAGAGAGAGAGAGAGAGAGAATTAACGTAAATTGGACTTCCATTGGGGGTTTACTTTAATTATAAACTAAAAAAACGTGTCTCAATAAACGAGAGACAGAATTTATGTAAATTGGACTTCCATTGGGGGTTCACTTTATAAAATTATAAACTATAAAAAAGGGTCTCAATAAATGAGAGAGAGAGAGAGAGAGAGAGAGAGAGAGAATTAATGTATATACATGAGACTTCCATTATGTGTTTAATTTTCTATAATTATAAACTAAAAGAATGTCTCAGTAAACGAGAGAGAGAGAGAGAGAGAGAGAGAGAGAATTAATGTAAATTGGACTTCCATTGGGGGTACACTTTATATACTTATAAACTAAAAAAAGTCTCAATAAATGAGAGAGAGAGAGAGAGAGAGAGAGAGAGATAGAGAGAGAGAGAGAGAGAGAGAGAGAGGGGGGGGGGGAAATTAATGTACAAGGGACTTCCATTATGGGTTTAATTTACATAATTATAACCTAAAAAAACAAAGTGTCTCAATAAATGAGAGAGAGAGAGAGAGAGAGAGAGAGAGAGGTTTATTAATGGAAATGGGGCACTCATTGTGGGCTTATTTTACGTAGCCTAGCAGTTAGAATGAAATATTAAGGGCAACGCACAATGATGATAAAAATTGAAAAATTCAGTATCTGGGCTATACTTAATTCATCGGTAATATTAAAAGAACGAAGAGAAAAAAAGAGAGGGAACTAATCTCTCAAAGACATTTTCCCTTTCTGCACCATAATTAATCATAGCCAGCATTGTAACGCCAGATTAAGCATAAAAATCAATAAAAATGGCTGCAATGAAACCCGAAACAAAGTTATCCTTAACATTTCCATTCTATTAGCTTACAAATACAGTTCCTCCTCACCCAAAGCTTACAAAGACAGTTCCTCCTCATCCAAAGCTTACAAATACAGTTCCTCCTCACCCAAAGCTTACAAATACAGTTCCTCCTCACCCAAAGCTCACAAATACAGTTCCTCCTCACCCAAAGCTTACAAGTAAAGTTCCTCCTCACCCAACGCTTACAAATACAGTTCCTCCTCACCCAAAGCTTACAACTACAGTTCTTCCTCACCCAAAGCTTACAAATACAGTTCCTCCTCATCCAAAGCTTACAAGTACGGTTCCTCCTCACCCAAAGCTTACAAATACAGTTCCTCCTCACCCAAAGCTTACAAATACGGTTCCTCCTCACCCAAAGCTTACAAAGACAGTTCCTCCTCACCCAAAGCTCACAAATACAGTTCCTCCTCACCCAAAGCTTACAAGTACAGTTCCTCCTCACCCAATGCTTACAAATACAGTTCCTCCTCACCCAAAGCTTACAAGTACAGTTCTTCCTCACCCAAAGCTTACAAATACAGTTCCTCCTCACCCAAAGCTCACAAATACAGTTCCTCCTCACCCAAAGCTTACAAATACAGTTCCTCCTCACCCAAAGCTTAATATTACGGTTCCTCCTCACCCAAAGCTTACAAATACAGTTCCTCACCCAAACCTTACAAATACAGTTCCTCCTCACCCAAAGCTTACAAATACAGTTCCTCTTCACCCAAAGCTTACAAATACGGTTCCTCTTCACCCAAAGCTTACAAATACAGTTCCTCCTCACCCAAAGCTTACAAATACAGTCCCTCCTCACCCAAAGCTTACAAATAAAGTTCCTCCTCACCCAAAGCTTACAAATAAAGTTCCTCCTCACCCAAAGCTTACAAAGACAGTTCCTCCTCACCCAAAGCTTACAAATACAGTTCCTCCTCACCCAAA
>JANJGK010000018.1:44286064-44293564 GCA_039081455.1 Macrobrachium rosenbergii | reverse complement strand
CTAAGAGAAGAAGAAGCCAACTTTCCCTAAGCAAGGGATTAAATCATTGATAAGACTGGACTTAGTGACTACTTGCATACATAATTATCCCGCCTCATAACCTGCAGCTTTTTAAAATTAATTTTTCTTGATGTGTAAAAGGAAAGACGATAGCCTATTTCCATTAGGTTTCACTAGCTAGTAAAATGGATAAAATACATATCCTTTGAAAACTAAAAATAAAAAAAAATTAAAATGAAAAAAACATTTTTAATGGCTCATGTCCAGCACGCTAGTCTTCCTTGCTACGTTGGCTAACATATGCTCCATCTTAATTTACAGTCAAATAAATCAATTTAATGCAAAAACGTATGCAATGCTACAATAACAAAGAGACTATATTTTACGCAGACCCGCCCTCAAGGTCCAAGCAAAGGCGATATTTGTTGCCACCCTACAGACAACAGATTGGGAGCAGGAAGGGACACCAGGACTTACTTGAAGGTATGGTGCTGTATCTCCACCCACATGTCTTCTTGGTCCTTAATCCTCATGCCCTTAGCAGCGTGCCCTTCAGCGCTCCTGGCCACAAGCCCAGCACGGCTCATCTTGAAGTCTTCCTCGTCCACCGACATTTTGGATTGTTAGGCGCAGCTACTCCAAAAATAACAATTATGTCAAAGGAACGCGTATCACTCACTGGGTGACGTTAAATCCTTCTTTTAATACATCATACTGGCGCTCGGTGTTGTTCGTCAGACTTTTGGAACTCACAGCAAACTTGTGTACTTTAAACATTTCACAACATATTCCCGCATTTCGGTTATTATAACACGAAGACACTCCCACTTTTATATCTTCAGCAGACACAACATTCACTTCCTCCACACGTGAAGATCGAATTGCCAACACCTTCGTTAAACTTGTTATCTGAGGTAACAGGTCAAGATTAAGTCCTCATCTTGCACTACTCTGTTGTCCTCAGGGTGGAGGTTGTCTGCTTCCTTCTGTATATAAAATACAGAATGGCAGATTGTTTTCTGAGATGGGAGAACGCCGTGAGCGGACCAGACTCGTCCCTCCACCTCCGCCTTCACGCCTCGTACTAAAATCCAACTAAGCGTCGACGTCTCGACTTGTCGCTCTACCTCACTCCGCTCCAAGGCCGCAGTTACCAATTATGCATTTCTCTATTTCTACTCTTATAAATGGTACGGCAGTCTTGTCTCTTTAGCAGTTGTAGTGCAAATTAAATTTTACAACAAAAACTCGTGTATGCATTCGAATATACGTGATAAGCACACGCATTAAACGTTAAAAAATTAGATAAAATAATACTGAAATGGCAATATGTTTCCAGCATCCTTTTAACATTATGATCACTTGCAGGAAAGGTATGTTGACGAATAGGTTCACGGAATGAATACGGAACATCACTTGATAAGAAGCCTGTACATAAAAGATAAGCTTCGTAAGCCTGGCTAGCTGATAACGGCAACATTATCCGTCATACCTGTGGTCTAAGGATTGGTCTTTTCGCCCTCCGCGCGTTGCAGTCAGGCGGTTTTTATTTTCAATTTTTATCGGTTTTAAAATATCGTCTGGCTCCGAGAAGCCAGCAATTATGGTAAAGCTATCTCATTTTACATACCTTACTGCAGAAGAGGTTGAAATTTCCAGTTATGCTAATTACAGGCTGCTAATAGGTTACAATACGATAAATGACAATGAAAGGATTTAGTCTATAAATTATGGAAATATTGTTCACTTTCAATTGTAAATAAAAAAAAATCGTAGAGAAAAACAGAACGAAATCACTGGAAACTCGCATTTTTAAACGTTAGACGAAAAATAATAAACCTGAAAGATTACTTTCTAAGTTAATATTGAAATCACTTAACTGACGTTATATAGTAAAAATATAGAACTACGATGACGGTAAAGATGTTTGACTGTTAGCAGCCATATTTTTTTTTCTCGCTTCGTTATTGCCAGTAATTTTATAGCTGCAGTGTAAGTTTGTCATATAACATAAAATCTCCTGCGACACCTGGAACTCATTTTATCGATGCATTTAACAAGACTATTTTGATTCAATGATTGATAAAAATAGACTATGTAAAAGGCTTCAGTAGTTGAGATAAATATGGAGCCAAACTTTGCATTTGCGGTTTTTGTGTCTATAATTTTACTTGAACATTTTATAAGGAAATGTAAAAAAAAAATATCTAAGAACGTATTGTTTCAGAAATAAATTTACAAATTATTAATTATGGATATTTACCGGTAAATACGTATAAACAACACCGTGCTTGCTAAAGTGATAATATCACGCATAGCCTATCCTAGGCTAATCTAGGCAACTAAGAAAAATTAGTAGAAACTTTGAATCATTTTGTCAAAACTATCCCAGCTACGAAATCTAATTGCAAAAAAAAATAAATTTGGTTACTAATTAGCATACACACACACACACACACACACACACACACATATATATATATACACACACACACACACACATATATATATATATATATATATATATATATATATATATATATATATATATATATATATATATATATATATATATATACTAGTGACCAACCCAGCACTGCCAGGGAAGACTCTGAACGAGTCAGAAAAAATTTCCTGCAACTCCTTTGAATTGTTTTGTTATATATATATATATATATATATATATATATATAGATATATATATTTATATATATACATATATATATATATATATATATATATATATATATATATGTGTGTGTGTGTGTGTGTGTGTGTGCACTTGCTTCTGAGAGAGAGAGAGAATAAAAAATCTACTCCATCGGCTATAAGGGGCAGACATGAGCCAAGGAGTCATTAATACGCTTGGAAGGTACACACAAAATGCTTCTTCCCTTCAGTAAGATAGTAACCCCACTGTTTCACAGAGTTTAATTTTTTCATTTTCCTCAGCTGGTTCCTTACCTCTTAGATACTTTTTCTATGGTCTCGAGTACATGAAATGAGGCATGATAAACCCGTAGAGAGTTTATTTACCACATTAATTACTAAGTCTACAAGCAGCACCAGCCAGTTTCAGTGAAGGGGGCGGGGATATGTGTTTGAAACCTATGCGAAAACCTTCCTTGTATCAATTGAGGGCCGTCTGCAAAATTTGGCCTAGTTTGGCCAAGCGGTCCGGATTTCTATAGAGCACAAGTTTACATACATAGAGACAAGTTTACAAGTATAGTTACATTCAAATATATATATGAGATGATGGGCAGAGCTGAATGGAGCAGGAGTGGGAACACTTACTGTTGAGAATGCTTGTGAAATTAAGACAAGTGAAAGCAATCAAGGCAAAAAGAGGTTGAATAATAGAAAGACATCAGCAGTTGAGAGGGTTATGAGTGGGTTGCTGCAGTGCAGAGGTGATAGTATAGTGAGTGGCTGACCAGTATTTGTAGTGTATGGCTGGATGAAGGAAAGGTTCTGGGGGAATAGGTGTGGATAATAATTATTCTTTTGCATAAAGGTGAAGGCGAGATTGGCAGCTTCCATCAAATTTAGGCATAACTTTGGCTAGTATGCCAGAAAAAGGTGTGAGGCAGAATTTTGACTGAGAAAGTGAAACAGACACTAGCGGATCCAGGGTTGGAGGGGCGGGACCTGGGCATGTGGTCCCCATGAAAAATAATGATAAAATAATAATATTGAAGATTTAGATAATAATAACATAAATAAATATAAAAATGGGGAAAAAATAAACAAAATCGATTAAAGAAATAACATATATATGTACAATATGAAAACTGGTGCCACCCCAAGAAATTTTTCTGGATCCGCCAGTGAAAACACATGTCAGAAAAGACTGTAAAGAGGAGAACAGTGTGGATTCAAACAAGAAAGAAACCGATGACCAAGTTCTTGTTAAAAAAACCCTCATGGAATGAAAGGACCTAGAAAATGTTAAGGTCAAATTGATAGAGAGGCAGCTTGGAAGGTGCCGGGAATGACTAGTATAAAAAATATTTTTATAGGAGCGACTCCAAGTTTTCATAATGGAAGCAGAGCATGGGTTAGAATGAGCATACGGAAGGGTGTCTACTTTGTTGTAAAAGTTAGTCTGAGGAAAGGGTGTGAAGCCTCCATAGTCGTTCGGTATCTATGGAGTGAAATGAAAGTCAGAGAAAGGACAACTGACATAGGATAAAGATCTAGGAAACAAAAATAATTGTGAATAGCAGGGGTTGGTTGATAAGTGCACATGATCAGTAATTTCAAGAAGCGCTCGCAGGAAAAGGTGAAAGGAAAGATCGTAGACCCTGAGCTTTCGTCTTTATTTCAAGACCTGATCACAGTAACAGAGAGGAGAAAAAGTACAGCACTGTAACATTACATTCGTCTAGTAAAAAAAAATGCATACGTAAACAAGAGTAAAGATAAACTATCCAGTTGCTAGTATTTACTGTACAAATTAGGTAATACATCAAATAAACTACTGTTATGAAGAGTAATTACCATGTCTTACGAGGGAAAAGGCTCTTTTAACTGTTGGTTCTTTAAATATCTCATTTTTCATGACATTATCCACTTTATAAAATCCAGGACTGAGGTTCATATTATTAAATTTTATCAATAAAACATGATTCTATTATTAGTCTCTCTAAAATATCGCTAGCTATATAGTGTTGTTGTATCTTTCCAGTTTATTACATGTCCTTCGTCTCTCACATGAATAAAAATGCCACTAGATTGGTTACCAGTTCGTACATTATAACGATAAGAAACTACAAAAACTTGTAAAAGAATTCGAAGGTTTTTGCAAGAAGTGAAAGTTCAAGGGTAAATGCAATAGAGAGTAAATTTTTGAACGTAAATGGAACTGGGATAATGGCTAATAATTGTAAATATAGATGCTAGAAGATTAGACGCACTCGATTAGTATAAGTATTTGGGAGGAAACACAACGGATGATGGTGGGAGGAGAGAAGAAGTGGGTCATAAAATAGATGAAGCAAGAAAGGAATCAGGGTGTGTGGGAAAAGACTGGAAAAATGCTGGAATTATCTATGGAGGCAAAGGTGAGAATGTATGGCCATGTTGATTACACTCTCCTTTATGGAAGCAAAGTGTAGATGTTCAATACTAATGAAAGGGGAATACTTGAACTGTTAAGATGAATGGCAAAAGAATAACAGAAAAGTTAATGAATATGGAGATCCATAGAAGTGGTTTAAGTTAAGTATAACATGGTTTAACTAGACCACTGAGCTGATTAACAGCTCTTCTAGGGCTGGCCAGAACGATTAGATTCATTTGACGTGGCTAAGAACCGACTGGTTACCTAGCAACGGGACCTACAGCTCATTGTGGAATCCGAACCACATCATAACGAGAAATGAATTTCTATCACCAGAAATAAATTCCTCTGATTCTTCACTGGCTGGCCGGAGATTCGAACGCGGGCCCAGCAGAGTGCTAGTCGAGAACGACATCAACCCGTCCAGTGAGGAACTCATAGAAGTGGTGAAAAGATTAGAGCAGGTGAAAGGATGGATTGATGATCTTGAAAAAGTGAGTAGCAGTAAGTTGGGGAAAAGAGATTACATAATTCAGAAGAGTAAGAAGGAAAGAGGAGATGGAAGCCTGGAAACGGGTACTGATAAACATGGACCTTAATATCCAGAAATTACAAGAGTGCATTCAAGATAAAGAGGAATGGCTCACTGTGCGCCCTGGGGTTTAATATTTGCTGATAAGTTTTTTGTGCGGGAGTTGTTTGCATTGACGGTTCATTCACACTTTAGATGTTCAATAAAGTGTGAATATGGCGGCGACGCTTTTTGTAGTTGTTTCCCCGTAGCCGCCCTTGTTGAGAGAAGCACCTTGATGTTCCAATATATATATATATATATATATATATATATATATATATATATATATATATATATATATATTGGAAATAATCAACACGCAATCACGTGTCGAACAGATATGAATTTCTGACTCACATCAGGATCGAACCCAGGTCTTTCAATTGAAAGGCAAGGGCGCTGCCCACATGTATGGCCTAGTGGGCAGCACCCTTGCCTTTCAATTGAAAGACCTGGGTTCGATCCTGATGTGAGTCAGAAATCTATATATATATGTATATATATATTGTATATATATATGATGCAGTAAAGTTAGTATGTGTTAGGATATATATATATATATATATATATATATATATATATATATATATATATATATATATATATATATATATATATATATATGATGCGGTAAAGTTAGCATAAGTGTGAGAATGGACCAGAATATTCTTAGATGATTGGTCATATAAGAAGAATGGAGGGTGACGGGATGGTTGATAGCAAAGTGGAGAGGGAGACCTAGAAAATGGTGAATAGATGACGTTAAAGAGGCACTGGAAAGGTAGAGACTCAGTGCCCAGGAAGGGTGAGACAGTATGCAAGATAAAGGTGAATAGCAGTGTACGTAGCGGGTCTTGACGCTTTGCCAATTAGCCTTCTGTATATCCACCAAAATCACTTTCATGCATCATAATAGAGTTTTCGTCTAACCTACCCATCTCGCAGACTCATCAACATAGAGTTACGGGCTGCTCTAGGAGCAAGAGCCCGTGCTGGCACAGGGCCAGCTAATTCTGAAACAACAACAACAACATTCTGTATAGATGTATAAAATGGCTATTAGTTTTATACGCACACATACTCATCCAACACCACAATGGTCCAGCGACGTATAAATATACGGAAGAACTCGCAGAAAAGGTGGAAGGAAAATTCGAAGACCTGAGCTTTCGTCTATTTTCCAAGACACAAGACATGATCACGGCAACATGTTACTGTGATCATGTCTCGGAAAATAGACGAAAGCTCAGGTCTGCCAACTTTCCTTTCACCTTTTCTGCGAGCTCTGTTATTTATTTATATGTCACGGGTGACTATTATGGTATTAGATGAATATGTATGTATATATAATATATATATATATATATATATATATATATATATATATATATATATATATATATATACATATATACATATATACATAAATAATTTATATATACATATATGCCTGCTTGTTTCTTTACCTCTCATCAAGTTCTAATTACCCTACCAGTGTGCTTCTTAATGATATTTTGTTTTAAATTTGTATAGACAAAATGAGCTATGAAGTTATCTCCCCATTCTTCTTTTTCTGTTCAAATGAATCTCATTAATTTATGAAGCGGCGTAACTGATGTTTCCTTACGGCCGTATTGTGCGCGAGTTTTGCTTCTGTCTGTTATGTACTCTTCAACTTAGTTTATCAACAAAGTCTGTAATTCTCATACTGATTCATCGTTAGTTCATGGAAAATGTTGTTTTTATTTTTAGCCAGTGAATGATTTAGATACCGCTGTTGTTTTTAGTTTTCTGTAGAAGAAAACTATTGTGCCGGCTTTGTCTGTCCGTCCGCACTTTTTTTTGTCCGCCCTCAGATCTT